>CAKNWT010181451.1:0-12163 GCA_932066315.1 Andricus coriarius
GATGACATTGAACTTAATCAAATATTGTATTAATAATGTTTTATATATATTTTCTTTACAGGTTTATTCATTTTTCATACCTTTAGTTATTCCTTATAAATAATCCCTGATGAGGAAGTCTATAATGACTTCGAAACATGTTGGAACCCTCGTAGTATAAAAAGGACGGAAAAAGGAGAAAGTGAGAGGTTGGTTTTTGGTTGACTTTTTCCCTTTTTCCCTCTTTTTTCATTATGTTATTCTTGTCTCTAATGAGCCGAAAAGTGAGGTTTTTTGGAAGTTTATTTTTGACTGTGAATCAATTTTTGCTTATTTGGCAATAAATTTTTCAATTTTTGCTTATTTTGTGAAAGTTATTCATGGAAAAATGGATTTCGTTTCAATCCTAATTTAAATATATTTACAATTCTTATATTATAAAACTTCCAGGTTTTAGGATTTTGATTTCCACGAATAGTTACTACATCCTTTATAGGTCCTTTGTAGATAACTTATTTTAAAAAAATTGATTTTTCTATAGAATAATAAAAACTTTTAGAAAGTTCAACTTATACTGCACTATAATGACACATGGACTATACAGGCATTATTGAATATACTACAGACATTGACTATAAAACACAGGGTTATTACGGTTATTATGAAACATAATTTTAAACTAAACTATCATATGTTACAAAATACATAAAAGAGCGTAGGTATCAGAGAAATTTATTCTTCTAATTATCAAACATTTCTGACTCTTGTTCGTGTAATATGCGTGAATACCATTAAATTCTACACACTGTCGATGATTTATTCGAATGTTAGTTAGGCCCCTTTTCGAAATGCACCTTTTAAAATAGAAAAATAGAGATACAATTTTTCGTTACAGAAATTGAGACTAAAAATAACTCAAATTTATAAAACAAAAAATTTTCTCAGTCTAACTTAAATGAATAAATAATAAAAAAATAATAAAATAAAATATAATAGAAATATGATAATTAACTTCATAAATAGATATTACAAGCAAAAAATACGTGTAAAACCTGCAGTTAGAATTTTTTTTCACAGCATATGTTTTTCCCCTCCTATAAAAAATTGTTCTCCCCTTTTCTGTTTCTCTCATTCACCTAATCTCCTTCGCTCCACGAATCTCGTAAGGATCTTTCGATACCTGTCGCCAGCTGTGTTTTCTCAAGAGATTTCGGATTTCAGATTTTAGTCTTATTTTTATCCCCTTTTTTCATCATTCACCCTCCCGCATGGAAAATGATCATGATAACTTTCCATCGGTCTGTACCTTTCGATTGCTTTGGATTCTGATTCGAATTCGTTGCTTCTCTTTATTTAACTACAATTTCTATACAGCTGCTTAAAAAAAAATATATTAGAACCATCGAGCTGGATTTGACTCCATTATTTAAATATCACCACAAGAATTTGTTAACAGTCATTTATTTAATATTTTAGAATGTATCGGTAACGTAATTTTCAGAAAGGATTATATGAATAAATTTGTTTCCTACTTTTACTCTTTAAGACTGCTTTCTGTACATATTTTAGTTTATCATCATTAATAAAAAAATTCTGACTCGTTGATCTTTAAATGTGCAATCACACTCAGAATGAAATTTCTTGAATAAAAAAACTGTTTTCTTGGATATAAATGAAAATTTGGTTAAATCAAACAAATTTCGGTTGATTGAACAAAATATTTTATTCTCCTAATAAAATTTTTCTGCTGAATCAACCAAATACTCCATCCACCAAAATATTTTATTAAAACAACAACAAAATTTAGTTGGTTCAGCCTAATATTTTGTCGTCCATATAATAACCATATTATATGGTTGAACCAACAAGCATTTTGTTGATTCAACTAAATCATGTATTGAGTGCAGTAGATGCTACTGCATTCTTTGATTGGACTGAAACATTGGCAAAGAATCCATTGGATAGTAGTTTAGGTGGAGAATATTTACCGAGAGGTGGGGGGTGGGGTGTTTTTACTTTTTTTGTGGATACAATACCTGTTTTGGCTATCTTTGACACTTCAAATAAAAATATAAAAAATTTGTCTATTACAATTTTGATAGAGGGTTTCACGCATTTTCATCGATCGTTTTGAAATTAAAAAGGAAGTGTCTATACACAGAAAAAAAAAAGTCTTAAATTCATGTTGGACTTGTTTTTATTTTGGGCTCAAATTAAGCAGATAGCTAAATTAAAGCATGAAGATTGTCTTTTAATAAGTTCTAATAAGTATAAGACTTAAAGGGAAACATTATTGAGACTTAGTTTTAAATATTAATCTTGAAATTAGCCGTATTAGGCTAAGTAATGTAGTAAGATCTTTTTGGCTAAAAAGAAGATCAAGAAGAAAATATTTTGTAGTCCTCTAGAGGCGAAATTCTAGAATCGGAAATTAGACGAAGGTGTGACGTCGCCAAAGCGGGAATCAACAACGCTGTGGTAAGCGAAAATAGGAAGACTTTTTGGTTATATGCATCAAAATCAAGCAGTGAGTTTATTTATGTGCAGGATCGTCACTGTTTTTCAAGGTCAGTAAATTATTGAAACTCAATTTTGTCCTGAAATGTGCCGCACATCGTTTATATTTCACATTTTAACTTACCTAACCTAAAAATCTGTAGAGTGTGCGTCTTGATGTGAAACATTTCCTTCTAATCAATTTAATCAATAGTATCAATAATCATCTTTCAATCAATCTTTTTGTAGGTTACGAAGATTAGGTTAGAGGCGAAATTCTGTAATCAAATATCAGACGAAGTTGTGACGTCGCCCAAGCGGGAATGAACAACGGATCAGATGCTTGTTTCAAAATCGCATATTGACTTAAGCCATGCTCGCATTGTGGCCTGCGAATAATTTTTAGTCTGCAGAAGGTCTTCACTTGAGTCCTCATTCTGCCTTGCGACTAGTTTCAATCCCCACAACGACTAAGTCCAAGCCCGCATTCTTACTTGAGGATACTTTTAAGCCCATAAAACGGCTTCTCTTTAGTTCTACAAGCATTTTCTTTTAAAACTCCAATCGTATGCTAGTTTTTAGATAAAGTGGTCTTCTTTTTGTTACACCTTGAAATTAGTTCATTCTTGGACTTGAATCAAGACCTTTTTTTTTCTGTGTAATCTCTACACTTACCGAAAAAGTCTGGCTCATGCACATTAAAAGTTCAATGATTCAGAAATATATTATATAATTGATATTAAACTAAAATATTTCTTCAATAAGAAACCAATCAGAATAATATCATTTAATCACAATTTACGATGTATAGGAATTTGTTTATTTCAGCATAGGCTACGGAGGATAATTACAGTTGTAAATACTAATTTTTAGAACACCTTCATCTATTAAAAAATTGGGTTCGTACCAAAATAACAAAAAGTCGCTATTACGAGCTTCATCGAGGATGCGTGAACATAAAATATATTTTTTTCGGCATTTTTTGGGAAATACGAGTACCAAACTCCATCTTTTGGACACCCTCCGAATTTGAAGAAAAAAATATTTTCCCCCTCCATCCTGTTGCTCAAGTTTCATTCACAAATATTTTCATACTGATTCTGCTTTTTTCTGCTCTTATTTTCCGATATATATATTTTACATTATATTGAAGCCGGTTTTACATTGGATCGAGTTTGACGCCAGATCACGATACTGTCCGAATCGCGATCCTGATCCTGTGTCGGGGATGACGGTGTCGGTTTCGAAGCATTGTGCGCCTTTGTAGAAAAATAAGAAGCGTCTCACAAGTCCCCTCTTAATCCCTTGTATCATCCTCGCACATTCTGAGGTCGTCCCTTTCGACTCCCTTCATTAGAATCCACCCGGTTAGCTATTCTGCGAGAGATGCGTGCTTTCGAGAAGAGGGAAATAAGAGAAATGGTTTCAATACAATGATGGTAATAACTGATTTTACTGTTTCCGTTCCTTGGTCGTTAATTATTTCTCATAGTATTTGCCATTCGTCCTGGGAACAACCTGCAAGAAAGAATTTTTCTTCATGTGTTATTGAAGCATAGATAATGACAATAATGCTTCTTGAATAATATTTGCTTGAAACAGTGACAAATATTGTTATTGCTCATAAAATAATGAAAAAGGTTTTTTACTGATGGACCTTCAAATCTACACAGAAAAAACACCCACAGAAACAGAACCAGAAATGTTGGCAAAATACATACTGTGTATTCGAAACTCCTTGTGGGCGATTTTCCTGTCTAGATATGATTTATTATTATTGATATTATTTTCTGTTATTTAAAAGTTACTCTCTTAATTCTTTTATATATTTTACAATTATAATTTTCATTTTAAAAAGAATTCTTTAAAAAATGTTATTTAACTGGTGCATGACTGCAATTTGATTAAGATGGAAGTGAAATAATAAAAGATAATCAAACAAGCTTTTGACCATCTTCATTGTATGTACCATTGTGCACAGTTTTTCTATTAAATATTCTTATTTTATGATCAAATGGAAAATTATATTTTTGTTATAAAATTGGTGTATTCCTTAAACATAATTAATTCGTTTCACACGTTAGCTTATAAATAAGGCTGCATCTAGTTGGCCCGAAAAATTGGGGAATTGGAGAAGAGGAAGGACTAGTTTTCCCAAAATTTCGGGACGACTGGAGAAACTTATGAAAAGTTAGGAAAAGAATCTTGAAAAACATAAACTCAACTCTTAATTTGACTACACTCGAGATCCCATAGAAGCCGGTCTGGTTTTGTAATTCCTGGAACTGGTGGCCGACGCAGTTTATCAGTGCACAGGGCGAGAGACGGTTGCGACTCTCGCCTCGGAAGGGCCGCAGCGCGCGAGTACTCAGTCGAGTATATTGTGCAATATTATGCATTCCAATTGGAAACGGTTCAGGCTGCCCTGACTGTTTACGATTCGAGGATACCGATTTAGTAACAAGGCCAGTGGGAGGCAACCCCCGAAACTGTTATTATATGGGACTTGGAGTGTACTCATTCCGAATTTCAGGACAACGATACATTTCGTAATCGGCATTCAAAAATAAATAAACTAAAACAATGCATTGAAAATATTAATTAAATGAATAAGAAATACGATGTTATTCAATCACTCTTATACGAAAAGAAAATAGTACGAATTAAGTTACATTTATTATTATTATACCATTAAGCCGTTTCCCTTTCGGGGTAGGCGTGAATTGCTCGGTTGGAAAATAGTAGTATGTGGATGGGTATATAGGTATAGGGTAGATAGGTAGATAGGTGTAAGGTATAGATATTTTAGATTGATTTATGTCTGAAGAATTTACTAAATATGAAGCAGTTTAGCTCAGATAATGCCTTTCCGGTACTCTTCTGGTATTCACACTATCGCGGGTTCGAATCGCGTTCCGAAGAAGAAATAAATTTAATTTGTACAATCATAGAAAGTTCTTCTATTTCATGGTTGCAAATTCGTAATTATTGACGTTAGAAAAACGTTCAAAATAATTATGATACTGCTGGTTTCTCCTATTTTATCGACTGTTTGAATATTTTTTGTTTTATAAAAGGCATACTAAATCCTAAATTTAATTAAAAAGACAAAATATAATTATTTTTCCAAAATTTAGAACAAAATTTCGGCACTTTTTAAAATTAATTCTTGACCATATTTTCACCAGTTCCAGCCATTAGTACTTCAAACATACATTTTTACTGTTACTTATTTACAATTTTCTATATTAAAGAAAAAGAGTTATAAGAAGTAATATTGAAAAAAAAGTTATTAAAATCAATGTTTAATGAAACTATTGTATACGTTTGTCTTAATTTATCTAAATTATAAGCAATATTTTTCTATAGGTATTTCATTTAAAGATGTTAATTCTAAAAGAGTGAATGAGGTTCCACGAAGTTTTTCCCCAATTGTATTCCTAATTGCATTGCTTGCAGTCGGACGCTTTATAATTTAAAAATGTAAATATTGTTTTGAAATTTTAGGAAATCGAGGGTATTGCGTTCGGATATTTTTTTAGTAACCATGCTATCACGGGTTTGAATACCAATGTAGTGAAACGAAAAATGGAATTTCTACGATAGAAGACAGTTCCGTTTCTCTCTCCTGAATAATAGTTTTTATAAGCCACTTCTAAACTATGAAAAACTAACACTGTGTCCTAATAGGGTTGTATAAAAAACTGGTACTGGTAAAAAAATGACAGCTACCGAGTACCGACAATTTTTTTCACTGGTTTTTTAAAAAGCATATTTTATGGGTGGAGTCTAGAATGCCGGCACCGACAGTCTAGGCAAATAACCGATTATTCGTTTAAATTACAAGAATTGTTTATAACAAATATAAAATATAAAAAAACGCTTATAGTAAAAAATGTTTGACGAAAATATTAAAAAATTAAGTTTTGTCCCATGTGTCTAATGTCTAATGCTACTGTTTGGGACAGAGGTATCTTCCCACCCCCACGAGACGTTGCAAAGGGGTAGGGGTTTAAACAAGGTTGAAAAGATATAGCGACTCAAACAATATTATTACTGTTATCAGAAACAAAACAAACCAACAAAAAATAATTTAAAATTAGAGATTGCGTATAAGAAAAATATTTACATAAACCTATCTGTGGCTATTTTATCACTTTTTTTACTTTTACTACATGAACAGACAAGTGTTATTTTGTTAGTATTATTTCTTTTAAAAAGAAAAATTCTCTTCGATCAAAAAAATATTTGATTGCACGTATTCAGTAATATATTTCCTTGATTAAAGTCATATTTTTTCTCAGTGTTTAATAAATAATAAAAAATAAAATTCGCGTAATATTTAATTGTTAAAATAATAAAAATTTTGGTAAGGGGATATTTTTCCAGAATTATATCTGGGTAAAACTTAATATATTACACCAATTCAGATTATAGAGTACAATGGGATAACTTCCACTTTGCCATTTGACGACAAAATTACAGTTATTCCAAGGAAATTAAACGAAATGACCTACTTCTCGTTTATTTCTTTTTGACAACAGTCATTACTCAAAGGTGAACTGGAACTGTAATAAAATCAATAAAGTACAATAAAACCTTTTTTTAAAGACTCTCGTTTCTAAAGAACCTCTTAAAATAAAATCCTCGACAAAGCACAAGAACCACAATGTATCTAAAAAGTTGACCGTTTCTGCCCATCGATCTTACCCTTTCGTGTGCTTTCGCGATTTGCATTTTGACAATTCGTAATTTCTAGTTACGACTCGTAACGTTTCCTCACGCGGTCGTGCAACAAAAGGGTTGAGAGCACATTATGCCGTATTCCAGGGCATAAAAAAGGGAGAGAAACGCGGTACGCGAGGAAGCACCCCAGGTGAAAATCAAAATTTCAGGCAGCCGGTGCGTACAAAATTCTAATTTGATGTAGGAAACCAAGCGGGGGTTTTTCACCCCTTGGGAAAGGATTTTACGTTTTATGTTTTACGTTTTCGTATCCGAGTCTTATTGGCCGCGGAAGGGTAAAAAGATCCTTCGAGAAGGAAAAAAATAGAGAGAGAAACAGGGTGGCAGCGGTGGGATGACGTGATGAAGGGGACGAAGAAAGGGGCAAAGGAATAGAGGAGAATCATGGAAAATGATAAACAGGGTGAATCTTATTCAAATACAGACGAGATCCTGGATTTGAACATCCGATCCCCGCTGGTTTCACTACCTAACCTTCGCTTATACCTGAGTCCTGGGAAAAAAAAGCAATTGAGCCTTTCGATTTTTACGGGGTAAATACAAAGTGACGTTACCGGATATTTAAATAAAGGAATCCTTAACGGGGCTCGGTGTGCTTAATGGAAAGCGCGATCGTTTTATTTCGTGACGATTGAACGTGTTCAGAACGACGGTCGTTTTTAGAACAATGTGATCGATTGCTCTTATAGAGGACGACTCTCTCTAACGGTCTTGCATAGCGATTACAATGCTTGTAAGTATTTTAGTTCTAAGGCATGAATAGCTTCATGTCCGAAGTGAATACATCTCAATTGAGATCCTCTTGACAAATTCTCTACTAAATACTGCATACAAAATTAATGCATTTGATTCAATGATAGGACGATTCGAATAGTGGACTTAAGGAAGGCATTTTTTCCTAGTCAGATTTTTTATCCAAAATTCTAACATTTATCAAAGAGAACCATATTCTTTTTCAAATATTTTATTTTTCATAGTTTTAGTAACTGTTAGAAAAGCACAGTGCCAATTAGAATTCAAGCAGGATAAATTCAAAGTATATGCTCGTTTTAGCGTCAATTCTAATAATAATTAATTTCAGTTTTAAAAATAGTCTAATTCACCTTGGATTTTCTTTTGATCAATTTTGTTCACTTTTTAGATGCATTATTCAGCCTAAAAGCATGTAAGAATTCTTGAATTAAATACGCGTGTAAAGGACTTAAAGGTTAGGTCGACTGTTTTTATTCTATCTGCATTATTCTGTGAAATTTGTAAATTCAAGTGTCTGAATTATAATATGATCAACGCTACACACTTTATTTATGAAAGTAAATTAAAATACGAATTTAAAATACAAATAATAATCATATAAAATGGATTTTCATACATGAATTTTCAATTAAAAGTGCATGAAAATCACTTTTAATGACCAGTACATGAAATTTAAGTTACATTTATAACTTCAAAAAGCTTGAATTTTTAAGGATTTTCTATAACATTGTAAGAATGTAATAAGATCCATTCGAAAGATTGCGGAAATTAAATAATGAAAATTGTATGGGTCTAGTTTGATAATTTAATATAGCAAATTTTTTTCTTGTTATTTTAATATTATATTATAATAAGATTATATAAAGATTAGAAAAATAATGTTTGAAATTCTTTTACACATCACTTAACAAAAAGTAGTTAAAAATGTGTTCAGGGTCCGCCTAAACAGATGGTTCTCATGCTCGATCACCGAAGTTAAGCAGCGTTTTACTCGGTTATACTCGGATGAAGGGTCATCATTACTAGTTTTTACAATTTTCAAAATTTAGGTGATTATCCAATGCATTGTATAAATTATATGGTCCGTTTAGTGATCTTGAAGAGTGTATTTTTTCAATGGTTTTTCATTGTTTAAGCAATTTATTTTTGATTAAATCAAATTTGTTACTGAAAGAAGTTACAAAATTTAGTTTTTTTATAGTTTCTCCATAATTTTTAAAAATGCTCCCTCAATCTTATTTTCTTAAGTCACTTCTTATTGTTTAAAAATTGTACTATTTAATAAAACAATTTATTATCTAATAATATCGCGAATTAACGGTATTTTCCATATCAGCCAGATACCACGGTTATTTTTGAAAAATTTTAAAAATAAATAATAACTCTTAAAAATAATTTAAAAAGTTTTAAAATAGGTTTTCACATTTATTAGTTAGGACAAAGCGTTCAGAAAATGCCATTAATTTGCGACATTATAAGATAATTAATTGCGTAAAAAAAAAGAAGTAACTTGATGTCGTTTTTGGGGAAATATAAAGGTTTCTATGAGATAATAAAAGTATTGCTTGTACCTACTTTATTATAACTTTTTCACGTTTCGGACGGAATTAAAACAAATTGTTCCCAAAAATCAGCCCCTGAATAGGAAAATGAGAAACTCGCGTTATATTCCAGTTTCTTGATACTCTTTTCCACTTTTGATGCATAAATCACATTATCAAAAAAACATGACCTACCTCGATTTTTATTAAACTTTTACTTAAAGTACTTGTAGGAAGAATTTAAGTCTGGGCTAAAAAATTTGAAGACAAAAATTTGCGTCAGAACTTTTAGTTGAAATATTATCAAAAAGTTCGATTTTTCAATTTCCCCAAATTAAGTTTAAGAATTAAAGTATTTTATTTCTAAAGAATGACACTTTCAAATAATTGTATAAAAATAGTAATGTTTCGAATTTGGAAAATATAATCTTACATGTCTCGACTTTTTGTTCTGTCACCCTATAAGTCTAAATAATGTACTATACAGTTCACTTAGCTACCTAAGAAAATATAAAAGAACAGATCATCGATCAAAAACTGTGATGAAATCATAAAAAACATTATAATCCACGAGAAGTGACTTTTTCAGGTAAAAACACGAAAAAACGTGCATTCTTCTCCTAATCCCGAAGAAACCCAACCCCACTTATTTTCTACAAAATCGTCGATTAAAACTCTAAAAAAAGACGCTTGATGGAAAGCAGAGGTAAAAAATGATCTCGCACAAGACGTGCAACTCGACCCTGATGCATTCGAATGACAAATGGATTCCGAAAGGACGAAACTGGTGCTTGAATTTGAAATGCTTAATTTCTTTCTCTCTCTTTCAATTTTTCATCTCACTTTCACTTATAGCATTTGGCTGTCGAAAAATTTGATGGATGAAAATCGCCAATCATGTGTAGAAAATTCGAGCCGCGAATTCCCTTTCACGCGAATTTTCATGGGACGTAGTTTCCGTTAACGTGCGTGATGCAAAAATTTTTCGGCAACAAGGGCGGTTATGCAACGGACTGAAAATATACCCTTTTTTTAAAGCCACACTATTTATTTCGAATGTGTCAAATCGATTGAGTGATGATCTCATGATGGTAATTCAATATGTGGGAAAAAGGAATATATTCTCGTTCTTTATAAAAAACGAAAGTTAAAATAAAAATTTTTGTAAACAAGATCGAGGCACTAGGTAAATGAGACTGAATTTATTTCGTTTAAAATCAAGAACTGGATAATTTTTTCAAATAAACAATATGTGTTTAGAAATAATATTGATTTTTTATCATCGTTACAAGCCGACAATAATTGACTATGTATATTTGGGTTGTCCAGAAAAAATATTTTTCGAATTTTAAATTTCACTGTATCCTAAATTGTTCCTTTTGCACCCAAGTAAAAAAACTCAATATTTTGGAGGTGATCAATCGTTATTTGTATGTTTTTTTTTAAATCAAATTTCTCGTTGTAGCTAAAAATTCTTGTACTCTTGTAACTCTCTAGAATAGATTTTCTTATATCACATCACTGCGATTGTAAAAAATATTAATTCATGCCTTTTAATCTGAATTTTATTTTTGCCACGAAAAATGGTATAATAAAAAATATAGCTTTTGAATTTTGCAAACGCTTAGCCCCTAAATTAAAAAATGGTTTAAGGTTCAGCTATAGGCCCTTTAAGGCCTAAACATGATTTTCCTTCGTTTTTTTAAAATACCAATTGAAAGGCTCAAAAATTCTTTCGCATTCATTACTTATTGAGGAATATGTTGTACATTTTATGAAACAGAAAAATATTTGTATGTATATTGAATACGAAAATTGGTAATTACTTGACAATTAATGGTCTGAAAGAGACCCTACAATTTTTCTGTTTCTGGAATAATATACACATAGGTATCCTTCTAAAATATAAAGAAAATATTCTCCATAATTAATAAATTCATAATATTTATACCGAGTGACAGAAAAGAACCTTGCATTTTGAAATACGCACAAAATACATATTTTGTATAGTTTAAAGATTCCTATAGTATATTTATATCAAGCTTAATTTTCAGCAATTAACAATTTAATGAAATCGGTAAGCAAAGCTTATTGAAACGTCACTTAAAAAATTTGTGAATCAAACAAGCATTTGTTTGGCCCTATATCAAAGATAAAATTTGTTTGGGCTAAACAATGGCGCGTTTGAATCAAATGAATTTTGATTAATTTCAACAAATATTTGTTTGACCCTATATCAAAGGAAGAATTTGTTTAATTCAAACAAACATTTTTCTGAGTGTTATAAAAATGCAGAATTGTGCAAAAATCGAGATTAATTTATTAGCTGATATCATTGGTAGGTAAATTAAATCTGAAAATAGATTTTACAGTTATATAGGAATCTTTAAATTATAGAAAATGTGTATTTTTGGTGTATTTCGAAATTCAAGACTTTTTTCACCTTGTATAATTGTTTTAAATTTATTAATTTCGGAGTTTATTTTCTTTATATTGTAGTAAATAACCTGTGTACATATTATTCAAGAAACTAAAATATTTATGGGTCATTTTAGACCATAAATTGTAATGAAATTACACATTTTCGTACACTGTTAGAAAAATCTGTATTAAATTTAATACAAATGTATATGAAGTCATTTGCATAC
>CAKNWT010181494.1:0-12351 GCA_932066315.1 Andricus coriarius
TTAACTTGGTTTTCAGTCAAATATAAGGTTCTTTTTTCTGCGTGTATCATTTAACTGTGAAAGGATTTCCTTAGATCTTGAAGTGAAATCTATTGTCGGACCAAAGAAAGAATAATTTGTACGTTAAAAGAAAACTTATGGCATGATATTAGGTGCAAGTAATGTACAAAAGCCGAACTTTGGTGAATGTAAATATAAAATTGATACAAAATATAAAGATACAATTTTGTGTGCGATACAAACTTTTCATACGTCAAAAGCGTAAAAAGCAATGAGAAGTGAGGTTATGAAGATCAAAAATTGTTCTTTCAGTACACGTACCTTCCAAAGTTTTCGCGTCAAAACCTGGTATTGCTAATTTTTGCAAGAAATCCATCTTCTACATCATTTCGCACGTTTTTTTAATTACTTTATCAATTAATATATAAATCGTGTGCTAAACGATATTCACTCATGCGCAGGCGCACTATCTCCGCTAACCAAACAAATGAAATCTTTTAATAGTTAAAGGACTTCTTTTCAAAGTAAAAATAAATCGTTCATCAGTAAAACTACTTCCGTTTTGCATTTAACGGATAAGTCTTTGAACAGTGAAACGATTGTATTGATGGACAAAAGAAATCGTCTTAATTTCAAAGGACGCATTCTGAAAGGAACGTAATTTTACTGTTAATAGAATTTTTCTTAGAGTGTAGTCTATTCGGGTCCTAAATAGTTCCCCGGCAATTTTTTATACGGGATGGATTTGGAAATGCGCCTATCAGAAAATAAACTGAAACAAAAATAAAACTCTATAGTTTTTCCTGTGTTACTTAAAAGGATTCGCAGCTCAACTTGTGTTTGGAAAGCTTTTGCCAATTTGAGATTGTACATTGCATCGTAATTAAGCATCTGAGATATCGCTAATTTCGTTTATTGCAATGTGATTGTAATTAATAGCCAGCGATCGCAACGTCAGCCTTGCAGCTTGACAAAAACAATTTTCTTTCAATATCTCCATTTGAATTGAAAACTATTTGCGCCCTTTGTAATATATATATATATATATATATACCACCTATCTTACGGTCGTGAGACGTGGTTGCAGCTGAAATTTTACCGCGAGTTCGCTGGGAGCGGGTGCAATTTTTCAGATTAGCACCTGCTCCCAGCCATGAATGGGATTTACCGCGGTCCTACTGGGAGCCGGTGTCATTTTTAGATGACAGTTGCTCCCAGTGAGAACATGCGGTGGTTGTTTAACCTTATTTTTTAATTATATATATATAATATATTATATATATATTATATATATAACTATCATGAAGTGCTCTATTATGCTCTAATGATTGTTTATAAAAAATTAAAAGTCAGTTTTATAATAAAAAATATGTTGCCTATACCTATGAGCGACTACGGTAATTTTTATGTATGTAGCTGGGAAGGCATCAACGACTGGTTGCTTGATATATATCACGATCTAGGATTACCGATAGACATTCCTGTACTATACTACGATTACTACCATCTACGTACGATGGAAAGGGATAGTGGGAGAGAGTGAGAGAGGGGTAAGACTTACAGACTGGAAGAAAAAAAAGATAGAAGAAGACGCACAGAGGAGCAAGAAAGTCAAACAGAGGTGTAGAGATCTGCCATCTACCTTGATCCGCGCGAGATTCCAGATTGTTCGCCGATTATGCACGGCTATTTGGATTTACGGGCTTGCGGCCAAACGCGGGATGCGACGGGTCACGATTTATTTATAGGCCAGGAATCACTTATTTTTCGCCGTCCGTATCCCGACCATACGATTGGTCCTTTATCTCCAACTTGAACTGCCAATAGCTCTGGACATGTTTGACATTATTGTAATAGTTTTTGACGCGGAAAAGGCTAAATAATACATGGCAGTTCAGTAAACTTTATTAACGCAGATTAAAGTTTCCAAATGTAAAGTAAAGATTTTCAAAAGTAAACATTAATGCACGTGGTGTAATTATTAAAAACTATTCTGTCATACAGGGTCATGCATTGAGGAAAAATTGGATAAAATGTTATATTAGTTAAGTAAAGTTTGCAAATGTAAAGTCAAGCAAACTTTAAATAATGCAAGGTTTAAAGATTCCCTTAAAATCGGTTATAGAATGACAAATTTCGGTTTTTGCTACGTTAGACTTTATTCGACAGTTTGGTAAACCGAAAGGCGAGTCGCAGTCACCCGGCATCTCCCACCACCTCCCTAATCTTCCAGGATCGTATACAAGTATTGAGCACCTCGAAGATATTTACCATTTTTTTAATTATGAATAAGGTGTTGAATTTTCAACCTATTTATAGTTCTCGTTGGCATTTAGTATTTAATAATGAATATTAGTTTTACAAATGCAAAATAAAATTAGAGTTTATTTAAGAAGGTTATTACAAAGTTGATTAATATGGATCTAAGTTGACTCCCCTGGCGTAAACCTTAGTTGCCATTTCAGTGCTTTTTACCATGTTAGTGCTTTCCCTACTAAATTTGTTGTTTTTTTCTTTCATTTAGTGGGATGAAAATTTTTTATTTCAATGAGAATAAAAAAGGTTTGATCCAAAAAAATAATCCTATTCCGAGATGATCAAAATTGAAGTTCGCGGTATCACGAAAAAAAGAAAGTATATATTTTTGTTATTGCATCATTAAAATTTTACAAAATATCAATACTAGAAGGTTGCGAAAATTAATAATTTGTTAAAATTTGAACTTAGATTAGATTAAATTTTGATTTCAAATTATTGTGTCAATAAATGAGATATCGAAAAAATCTTTCCACCACAACTCTTACTATAAACTGATTTTGTAAAATTTTGTAATGATAACAGAAAATTCAATTTTAAAAATAAAAAATAATTTTTTTTTAAAAACAATTTCTTAAACTGAAATTGTTCATACAAAAAATTCAATAAATTTTTTTCATCAAATGTACGTTGCTATATAATTTTATTTTAAGAATTCTTTAGCTAAAATCTTTTTTTATATTTTTTAAAATATTTTTTTATCTTACAGTGTAATGAAGGTTGTCGTCAAATCTACATCGTAAAAAACTTTTAAAAATATATGAATAATTATTTGACAACATTATTTTAAATAATTATATAGTTTTACTCAGTGTAATTTAATAAAATTTTACTTTTATAGAAATTTGTATGGAATTTGATTAATTATAATAACATTTTATATAATTTGTTCACTACAGTATTACCCAAA
This sequence comes from Andricus coriarius, assembly GCA_932066315.1. Taxonomy (NCBI): domain Eukaryota; kingdom Metazoa; phylum Arthropoda; class Insecta; order Hymenoptera; family Cynipidae; genus Andricus; species Andricus coriarius. Next base: position 3,227 of record CAKNWT010181494.1, read on the forward strand.
GAGCATTTTCAATTGTGCATTTCGTACCTGCAAGAAATTATGTAATTTTTTAAGATTTAACCAAAGTTCAGTAATTAAATTATTTTCAATTTATTTGACCCTAAAGCCAAAAGTGAACATAAACATTCTCAAAGAAAGGCGCAATTATTATATAATATTTGTATACAACATATGCTAAATGTTCGACGAAAAACACTAATATAACCTGAAGTTGTTCAAAATTCTAAGTTTAATTTTTAAGTCCTTTACACTTTTATTCATCACGTTTTTATTAAATATTATATAATTAATTTTTTTATTTGAAACATGACTAAATAAAAATAATTGTACGTATTATTACCAAATAGAATAATTTCCATAAAAACGTGTCGAATATAAGTGTAAAGAAACTTTGAAGGAATAGAATGAGCTTTTGTAAATTAAAATGGAATTCAAATTACGTATTTTACCTAAAGCAGATGCAAAAACAGAAATAATTATGCAAATAACTACATGTTATAACCATGTTAATGCAATTTTTGTGAAAACACGTTTTATTGGCTTAAAAATTCTCTAAAATTCTACCTGACATTGTGATGAAAGGATATATCCACATTCGAACCGGTAGTAGTAGTAATTAGTTACAAAATACAAATAAATTAAATATTTTGTATACAAATAACAATGTGATAATGTAAAATCCATTTTTGAAAGAAATAACTTTTTCTATTTAATTTTTCACTTCTCAGCCTTCTACTTGTCTCGTAAAGCGTTTATAATCTTCCAGGTATATTTTTTATGTTGATCGGGATTTTAGAAAATAAAAAAAATAAAAAAAATCCATAGACTAGCACGGCTTTTTCTCTCTCCTGAAAAGTTTATCCCGACGGACTTACATGGCTTTGCCGGCACACCCTTCATTTGTAGATCTAATTTTCAAAAAGATACAAAACAACTTTAAGTAATGAAAAGTCAAATAACGGAAATGAAGAATGAAAGAGCATCAATTTTAAAAGCGTTCAAAGAGAGAAAAAAGAAAATGTTAAGTAAATCACATCTTGTGTAAAGTTATTTTATTTTTTATATTGACATATTTCATGAGCAATTGCCGTGAAGTTGAACATTTTTGACAATAAGATTTTCAAAAAGAACAAAATTTTCAAACCGCCTAAAATATTTTTAAAGAATTAAGGATAACTGGAGTATTTGTGATGGATATGAATTTTACACAAAAAAATAGTGTAAATATTATTTGACAATTTTTCATTTGAAATTTGTAGCTTTGAATAGGTGCATAACAAGACATTTTCCGTACTTTCTTACTTATGATTTACAAACGAAATCGTCCAAAATTTATAATCTTTATTAAATTGTGCTTTGATATCATTTTAATACCTTACTCAGATAATATTAGAATCAAGTTATTATTAACATAAAAAGTGGAAAATGACTAAGACTTAAAGTGGCAATTACAAAATACATAAAACAAAAAATATAGATCTTATAATATAAATCCTTTTATAAAAACTTTAGTCACGGCACCAGTCGTTTCTCACAAGCGCTGAATCAATTCCTCTAGTTAGTATATAAGAAAGTTCCAAATTTCATCTCTCAGCGTGAAGAATCAGCCATAATTTTCAATATTATAAAATTTTAAGAACTTTAGGGCACGAGTTAATATTAATCGATTTCGCTCAAATTTTAAGATAATTATTTCCGGCATTCGAACAAAACGAGGGGATGAGAACAAATACATCTGATTTTGAAGGAAGGCCTACCCTTGCGTGCACCCTAGAGGCTGCATACAGATAATCACTTACTCTTAATCTATTCGAGCCTTCCCAGGGCACCTCTTCCACTAACTGAATGTTTTTCTATTGGCAAATTTTTTCACATTTGCAAGAATCATCGGGACGTCTCATCTCCACAACGATACCTTTTGGGCATGCCTTCCCCGGATATCTCTTCCTATACATACGAAAACGTTCCTAGGGTCTGTGAATTAGGGATCATCTTTTCGCCATGCTACAATATTATTTTGCTTCAGGTTCCTGATTCATCAGGCATCTTCTATCCATCTAAATATGAAGGCCATCGAACAGAGGCATCGACGGCCAAGCCTTCCCTAGACAGGTCCCCGCCGATCTTCTCTTACCCAATAAAATATTAACTCCCTCTAACAGTAGTCTTACCGCTGAAAAATGCGCCTTCCCCAGAAATACATTCATTCCCTGGAACAGTAGCATTGACGGTAAGCGTTCCTCAGATAGGTTTTCTCTAGGCTTGTCCACATCCAAATATTAATTCCCATACTGATAAAAATGGTTCGGTTGATTTAATCATACGGTTGTTGATTAAAATAATATGAGTATATTTACAAAATAATAAGTAAATAGTAGAATTTAAGAAATTCGATAAATCATATTCTTTCCCATTTTACATGGCAATAAGTGAAATGTGGATTCATATACCGAAGCGTGGAATTTACAAATAGTAAAATGTGCCATTTAGAAATGGTAAATTTTAATAGTTAGAAGAACCGCGTTTTATCACGCGACCTGCGCTGAAACCGAACGCGCATCTCCCTCAACGCTACGGACACAAAGATTTGCGAAGGAAAGAACCATGAAATGGTGGAACAACAATAAGTGTCGTTTGTTTTGTTTAAACAGGCCAGGTGACGCCGCTAATCGAGTGCCTGACTAGGATTGACATCCAAGGTATGTTCTTGTGGTTATTATTTAGCATTTTGTGACTACAGGGATTACATTCTTTCCCCTATTCTCCTATTCCCCTGCGTTCCTCCGTTTTTCCAAAATTCCCTTTCTTTCACCTATTTTCGAAAAAGTTCCTCTTTTCTCCTTTTCTCTTTAAATATACGATACTTGAAACTACAGTATTTGAAGCATGCTCTACGACAGTGCACCAAATGCCACTTGCCATAAGGATTATTTTATACCTAAATTCACATTATGTGACGGAATAAAAATTTCACGGAATTTGAAAGATTTTTAAGCATATCAGGAGTTTTAAGGGATTCCTAAGGATTTTAGGAAATTTCGAAGGACTTCCACAGATTTTAAGGCTTTTAAAATGATTTTATGGGTTTTCTAAAAGTTTCAACTGATTTTAAAAGATTTCATCGGATTTTAAGAGATTTAAACATATTTTCTTGAGTTTCAAGGAATTTCGAAACATTTCAAGGGAATTTAGACGATTAAAAAAATGTCAAGAAATGTCGTAGAATTTTGTGAGGTTTTCCAAAGATTTCAAGATATTTCTAGTAAACTTTAAAGATTAAAATAAATTTGAAGGTAGTGCTAGCGATTTCAAAGTTTTCAGGAATTTGAAGAAATTTCACAAAATTGAAGAATATCAAAGATTTGTAGGGATTGGGCAGATTTAATCTTCTCAGAGAACTCTAATGAATAAGGTTTACGATTAAAAAAAATTAAATAAAGAATTTGTCATAATATTTGTCTAACACTTATTTACGATCATTTCAGATTCAGGCACCCTACCCTTAAATTTGAATTCCGAATAATTTTTTTCTAATTCTTTCATTTATTTTAATAAAATACCTGATTTTCTATGTTTTTTTTTTAATGCCGAATTTGTTGTTTTAATTATTTTTCTTAAATAAAATAAAAATATTCAAACGTTCTATATCAGGTGGAGCTGATAATGGAAAACACTACGAGTATCATTCATTGGAAAGTGGAGCAGCAAAAAATCCCCAAAAAGATCTCGGCCAAGACTACGAATCAGATTTGAATGGTAACAATAATAATTACGTTTATCAGGAATGCACATCTGTAAAAAGTACAGTCTGCTCTACTGCAAATTCTTTGGCAAACGGTCAGTCACCAAAATCAGATTCAAGATTTCTAGTTGCAAATCAAAGTTTACAATTGCCACATCCCCTAACTCTAAATCGTCAGGTAAAGAAATTAGAAGAAAGTCCGTCGACGTGTACAAATCTTAAAGTATGTTTATTAGGGTGGGTGGAAATAAATGCTTTTGGAATTCGAAATCGCCACAACGCGGAAAAGTAGCATATCGGGGTCCTAAAAGTGTATAATTAATTTGGAATCGATCGACATGCAGCTTGGTTAGCCGCGCTCGAACAAAAGGTTTCAAAAAATTTTTGTTTGCAGAGTTTTTAAATTTTATTGCGTTTCAATTTGTTGTACATACCTGGAGGTCAGAAGAGCCTTCTCAATATTTTTCGGATTTTAATCTATCATTATCTGAGAGATAATTCCTATTTAATTTACCATTGTTTTCGGAAATTTGTTTAACACGTTTGCAAATAGGGGGAAAATTGTTTGAGGTACATGAAAACTTTTTAGTGACAAAAATGCGTTAGAAGAAAAAATCCCTAAGACCAAGGAATCGAAATTGGCAATACTGCAAATTTTTTAAATTTTGATTTTGGTATTTTATGAATTTCGATTCCTGGGTCATGGGGATTTTTTTCCTAATGCATATTTGTCACTGAAAAAGTTTTCATGTACCTCAAATAATTCTCATCCTATTTGCAAATGTGTTAAAAAAAATTTCCGAAAACAATGGTAAATTAAATAGGAATTATCTCTTAGATAATGATAGATTAAAATACGAAAAAAATTGAGAAGACTCTTTGTGACCTCGAGGTATGTAAAAAAATTGAAACTCAATAAAATTTAAAAACTCTGCAAACAAGAAATTTTTAAAACCTTTTTTTCGAGCACGGGTAACCAAGCTGCATGTGGATCGATTCCAAATTAATTATATTTTTCTAGGACCCCAATACGCTACTTTTTCGCGTTGTAGCGATTTCGAATACCAAAAGTATTTATTTTCGACCCACCCTAATGTTTATATTCCCAGTAGGAGATGCTTTTTTTACATTTACTATTATCAAGAAGTTTTCTATTATATGTTTTTTGTATACTTTGTGCCAATTTGTGATTTTAACAATAAAAGAGGCTAGTGATGTAACTTTTATGGCTAGGCTTCCAAATGGGAAAAGGTACATTGAAATTTAAGAATCTTAAATTAGATTAAAATCAAATTGAAAATCCCATTTAACGTCCAACATTCAAGTCAAAAGATACATTCCAAAAATGTACCAGCAGTATAATTATTATTAATTATAGTAATATACGTTTAGCGACACTCAAAACGTTTGAAAATGTATGCGTTATTCAGTGCTTTTTTTAAATTTGAAATAAGATAAAAAATAATTAACATTTTTTAATTTTGTGGTCTCATTTTAAAGGTAAATTTATGTAGAATCACAGCAACTTATAGTATGAGCATAATTGAAACTCTCAAATGTACGTCTCTCAAATGTATGAGCTCAAGAATATTGAAACATGTTTATTATTGCAGGTGTTATTGAAAATTCCTTGAACTATTTTTTTTATAGCTTCTTGAAAAATTGACAACGTGACTTCATTCTTGGCTGAAAAATGGGTATCCACACACAAAGTGTCTGCGATGAAATTATAGCGACAAAGCGAAGAAACGATAAATGTTCATTCCGAAATCGTATACACAATATTGCTTTTTTTACATTTACTATTATCAAGAAGTTTTCTATTATATGTTTTTTGTATACATCGTCCCAATTTGTGACTTAAGAATAATGTTTGAACAGCTTGAAATTTATAAATATTGTATACTCTTTTCTGTAGCTAGCATTAAGTTTTAATCGTAGATATATAATAATAACAATAATAATAATAATATTAGATCTTTATTATGTTCCACGTAATATGTACATTAGCTTACAAAAAGAGATAAACGAGTGGACATAAAAGGCCGAGGTTCAGCTGAGCTTGTACAAAGTCCCCTCTACGTGAGCAGAATTTTAGTTAATGAATTCCACTGATGATTCACGACAATAATTAGATAGAACGTGATTATCTAACAACCAGTAAAAGCTAACAAATAATTAGTGAATCTGCAAGTAAAATCTACTGATTCTCTATTAACTATTACTGGTTGTTATAGGTAATCACGTTCTGTATGATTATTTTGGTCAATTATCAGTGGATTTTATTAATTACAATTTGGTCTACGTAGGGGGGGCTTTGTGTAACATTGCATGACTTAAATCACTTTTCATGATAGCACTTTTTAATTAAAAATTGGTTAGAATGTGCTAATCTGCTTGGCTAACATCACCATTTCTAAATAGTAAATTTCGTGATCTAAAGAGTTATTGTTATAATTATTCAAATGTGTAAAATGCCATTTCAAATAGTAATTTATATCAATCTATTCATTCTAGAAATTGCAAATGCAAGTTGAATATTTTACTATTTTAAATAGCTCATAGTGCCTCTTGTTATAGTACGCCATGTCCCTCAACTGTCAAACTGAGAAAATGAGGTTCAAAGTTTAAACATAATATACTCTACAAAAACGTTTTCGAATGTCGAAATAAGTCTATCGGTCAAAAATAATGCACGATCAAGAAAATATTAGCACAAATTTTAATACTATTATGAATGTATTTTAGCTGATGTGGAAAATTGGTTTTAGACATGGCGTAATATGAGATTCAAAAAATTCATTTTTGCTCAGTATTATAGTACGCCATGTGCACAAAATTTTTATAATGAAATTCTTAAGTAAAAAGTTTAACAGAAAGATAGTTTACATTATTCTGTGTATTAAATACCTCGAATTAAATGAATTATATGAAAATTATTGACCTTTGAGTAATATTCCGATGGTTACTTTTAAGGTTAAATATATTTCGGAAAATTATTATTTCTCAAATTGAACTTAGGTTATCCATATAAAATATGCACTACGAAGTTGGCATTCTCCGCTTATAGCAATACAAAAAAGGACATGGCGTGATATAATTCTAACTTTTAATTAACGTCACTATTTTAATTGATAATTGTAGCAGCTGAGGAAATAAATTTCAGGGAAAAATTTATTAAAAAACAAAGTTTAACCCTAATTGAGCCTACAAATAATAATAGTTCAAAAATTTCAAAAAATGGGCATGGCGTAGTATATTTCTAGGGCGACGATATGACTGACGATATCACATTTCGAAAGCGAGCCCGTCGTTACTATTATTTTGCGAAGAAAATACCTATGAGGAAACTGGAACCCGAAGCAAATACTGTGGTATGGGAAACAGATGCTCCATAAATCTCCAACCTAAAATATTCTGTCACATGCATGTGAAGAGATGCCTGGGGAGGACATGCCCAGGGAAGACTTTGGTATGGATGCCGCAAGAGATGCCACGGGAAGCTTTGAAAATGGGGGAAAATATGCAAAGGGAAGACTTGGGTTAGTGAAAGAATTGCCCTAGGAGCCCTTTCTAAATTTGATGTGCCCAGGGAAGACATTGTTTATGGAGGAAGAATTTCCCGTTGTAGTCTTGTTACATTTTATTCTTTGCACAAACGAGTTCGTACATTGAGATTTATATACGCCTGTCCTTGAAGTAGACCTACACACGTTTTAAAATAAGCTTTTGAGCTTCTGTCGGGTCCTCGGTTCCCTCGGTTGAGAATAGATCAATTTAATAAATTGCCAAGCGTAGTAATTAGGAGGGTGTTAGGAACTTACCAACGAGAACTTGATATGGTAATTACTGCCGAATAATGCATGTGAATTCGTTAGTTGGCATGAGCTCTCGCGGCTCTTTGATGCCTTTATTTTATAGTATGTTGATATATGTGTATCGTGATCGTAAATTATGACACGAAGCACATACCCGTTGCTTTCGAATCTTGACCAATAGGCGCTGTCGCATCGGAGTTACGTTTTATGGGGTAATCTGGAGACACTGTTCACCTCCAAGCTTGTCGTATGTCTCAAGCGAGCCTCGAATTACGAAACATAAAAGAGGCAGGAGGCTCTTTTAAGCTTCATGGATGATGACTTCACTTATCCGATCCTTCATGTTACTTCTTTCAAAAGGTATCCTTTTAGGGCTTATATAACAAACCTCTTTAAACTTCGGAGATTATAGGAATACGGAATTATTGCAGGTGTTGGACGTGCATGCAACTCGGGCATTAATAATATATCAACAATATAAATAATAATAAATAATATATCTATAATATATCTGCAGTTAAACGCAGCAAGCGAGATGTTACGCTTTACAAAACCATCTGTAAAGCTGATCTTGACTACGCGCCCTTGAATTTGTCCTCAGAGGAGGCCCTCAGTACCAGGGCAGAAACCATAGAGGAATTAGAAACGCAATGGAGACAGAAAGCCATCCACGGCGAGCACGCCAAAACGTTAGATCAACATGAAGTGGATAGTGAGGCATCCAATATTTGGCTGAGAAAGGGCGTCCTGTATCCAGAAACGGAATTGTTATTGCGAACGTTATTGCGACACAGGATAGGGTTGTCAGCACCAGAAATTATCAAAAAAACGTGCTACATCAAGACGTGGTTAACCGGTGCCGATCACGTGGAGATACCAACGAATCCATCGAGCATATTATTGATGGTTGTCGCGTAATGGCTCAAAGAGAATATACGCACAGACATATGATATGGCGGGAATTATACATCAACGGCTTGCCCTAAACCTAGGACTCTTAACAGAATTAATGCTTTTCTATAGATACATTCCAATGCTCGTTTTAGAAAACGAAGATTACATCTTATATTGGGATGTTACTATCCAGACGGATCATCCCTGGTGGAAAAATCTTCCTGTATTTTTTCCGCGGCCTTTCTGCAATCACGTTTGCAGATAAATGCAGATAAATCTTCCTTCCTTAATCTGCAAAACTCCCCAATTTCTCTGCTAATTTGGTCTCACGGATATTTGCGTGAAAATTAGTATGCAGAGAAAAATTGTTTGCAGCGAAATGCAGAGAATCTCAGCATTTCTCTGTCTATCTTCTGCAAGTTCTCTGTAAATTAGGTGTGACGGAGATTTGCAGGAAAAAGTACCATGTAGAAAGAAACATTTGCAGACGAATGCAGGGAAGCTCTGCTTTTTCCTACAATTTCTCTTCAAACTAGGTCTTACCGAGATTTGCAAGAAAAGAAATTAGAAGAAATTTATCGGGAGGAACTGCTTGCCGAAAGAAGCAGACAAAGTCTGCTTTATTTTGAAAATTCTCTGCAAATAAGGTGTGACGGAGATTTACAGGAAAA
>CAKNWT010181505.1:0-12390 GCA_932066315.1 Andricus coriarius
AGTTGGCTGAAAGGCATGTCGTAACTCATGAGAGTGAAAGAGACAAATAGATCTATCCGTCTCTTTCACTCTCATGAGTTTCTGCTTTCATCCACTACTTTCATCTGTCATGGGAGTCCACACACTTTTAAGAGGAGAGAAATATAAAGGTTTTCTGTAATTGGTAGTTCAATCAAGTTCGTAAATAATTGAGAATTATTAAATATTTTTGTCTTTTCTTGCACAATATATTGAGATTACTTTTGCAAAATCTTTTGGACATAATTGAAGCTGTCTGCGCAAGCTCGAGAATACTCTCGACTTGGCAGCTCTCTGGTTAGTTCGCTTACTTCATGAGTAACCACGCGTACGCATGAAGCGAGCATTAAGGTAAGTGTAACGCTATGAAGTTGGCACGGTGGTAACGCTATGAAGTTGGCTGAAATGCATGTCGTTTTTAGAATAGGATTTCTTGAATTTATGATTAGTACAGTTAATATTAATACTAATATTACTAGGTATTACTAATATTATCAGGTAAATTAGAAATAATACTGTTATAATTAATATAGACAGCATAGAAAAAATCGCTGTCAATCACCCAGGTATGAATTGATTATTAGTTCTGCAAGAAATTGTTGGTAAATTAGTTTGCGACTAGTATCATGTGCTAAAATTTAATGTAATTGACTGGATTTTTTAAAAAGCTGATACGGAATTTGTTCAAAAGTAGCCCTGGGAAACCTGGAAAAGTTATAGAATTTTGAAACCAGACTTCCGTGGCAACCCTGAACTTCTTTGAATATTGTATAAAATTGTGCACCATTTTAAATTTAATTTTATGTTTAGGCTCTCTAATCGTTTGAGTGAATTAAATGATGTCGCTGATAAAACACCACCCAAGAAATATAATGAAACATTCGCGAGTTTGCTCTCTTTTATAAATAATGTGGAAGGAGTATTACTATCCGAGCATGCGGTCATGTCAGATGACCGGACTATGCAAGAGCAAATGAAGAAGTTAGAAGAGCTCCAAGGCTTGCTGAAGTCACACCAGAGTGGTTTTGATTACGTCAATAGTGTTGGGCAGGAGTTGATTTTAAAACAGGATTCTCAGTGCCAAAAAGTAAAAGAAGAGTTACAAGATCTGAACACTAAATGGAGTGATATACCAATAATCTTGGAAGAAAGACAGCAAAAACTTGCAAAAGATATTGAGTCTTTAAAATTATTCAACCAAGAATTGAAGAGTCTGGAAAACTGGTTGGATAATAAGTCAAAACGTTTGAAGGAAATATGCGAAGATACATTTGTTAATGACGTTGCAACGACAGAATTGAAGCTGAATGAAGGTAGAACCTTCTCCGAAGAAGTTAATCAAACGAAACCAAGAATAGAGAATCTCCAAACAACGGCTAATAGGTTACTGGAGAATTCCGAGCCTAATTTCGCAAACATTTTGAACAATCAGCTACAAAATATCTCACATAATTGGAACCATATTGTGGATGGAGCGAAGAATCAGATAGACAAGTACGAAAATGCATTAAAAAAGAACGACGAGGTAAGAAACGTAGTTTAAAAACACATTTTTTTGTAAGGAAGTTATCGAGGCTTAAACGGCAAGTAAAATAATTTACGGTGTGAAAGCACCTTAAAAAATGACAGTTTCATAATTTTGAAAGAAAGCAGTTTTATGATTTTTTCGGTAACTTTTAAAACTTTTAGAACACTCATGGTTATAGGACAAACTGTGAGACTGCTTTGTGTCATTCTGCAAACATGCCAACGCAGTTACAAGAGAAACAGGTGCTTTCACACAGAAAACGATTTTACCGGCATTTTCTTCACTCGGTTGCAATTTACTTGTTGTAATCTTAACATTTTTTCTAGAGAATGTTACTTTATATGTTTTTGAAACTTATTTTTATTCTGTTATTTTTTTACAGATTATAAATGGAATTGAAGATTTTACGAAGTGGTTGTCGACTTTAGAAAAGGATATACCGAACGAAAGCAAAATAACTTCTTCCGTTGAGCTTTTCCAAGCTCGAGGTCGCTATCAATTGCTGAAAGACAAAATCGACAAGCGGGTAGAAGAGTTCCGAAATCTCAATGAGTTGGGCAACGATAAACTCCTAAGTTCCGAAGGCTCCTCAGTTCACGAATTGGGAAGGCGATTCACGTATTTGAACGCGAGATGGACAGACGTTACAGATCGCATCTACGAACGTTATAGACAGTTACAGAATGCTAGTCATGAATACGGAGAGTTCCGGGCATTAGTTGCGCAGGAAAGCGACTGGCTGGATAAACTGGAGAAGAGATTGAAAAAATCTACTAAGAGTGCTGACGCTGAAGAAATATCAGAGGAACTTGATGTGGGTTAAATAGACGCATTCGAAAAATGATTGAAAACTTCAGGGCATGTATAATAAGAAACAAATGGTTTTGTATGGTTCCAGGACTTAGAGAACTACGTTCGAAATCATCCAGATTCACGATTTGAGAAATTGCAAGAGATTGGAAAGCAACTGATCGACAGTGACATTATGACCCGCACTATCCAAAACGATGTTGAGTCATTGACGAATCGGTGGGAAAACTTGAATAAACAGGTCAGTTTATCGTTTATTTGATTTCTATGTCAGATTCACGTTTTCCTAATTCTATTTATCATATGAGGAGCGATCGAAAATGAGTTGATATTTGATATGTTTTACAATTTATATTTTTAAAATACGAGCAACTCTCTTGGATCCTTTCATGACGCTTGGCAAGGCTAGATGAAAAATGCTTATGCCTGTGAAAAGAAGACTTCTATGAATAACAGCATGATGCATAAAAGAGTTCATAAGCATTTATCATTTTCAATCATTTTCAACTATTTCGTTAAGTTAATTCATGAATCCTTTTTAAAAGATTATTGAAAATATATATTTTAGTTGCTTTTTAAGCATTAAGTTATTCATATTTAATATGTCATACATAGGGAGGGTGGCCACTAACCGGGAATTAGCGTGGAATTTTGAGCACCGGGAAAAAGTTGAAAATAGCCGGGAATGTTTCTGATTTGTATGTACTTTTGCAATAAATATCGTCTCGCTCTTCGGAGAAAATCTGTTTGGAATTGTGCTCATTGTTGCCAACAATCTCCGTTATACTATTGTATATCTAAAAATTTAAAGCTCGTATTGATGGATCGTTCAAATATTAAAGTTCTTTTTATATTTGAGAATAAAAACTTCCCTTTTAGATATTTTATTTAGTAATTACATAGATAACCTAAATTTATACGATTATTTACTAATAATTGGCATAATAAAGTTATGATTTTGGGATACTCTAAATGTTACGCAAATAAATTGAAAAACCTCTTTTTTGAGAAAAACTAATTTGAAGTTTGAGAGGGCCATAAGCTTACCTGTTATCTGTTTTGTCTTCAAATATAAGATTTATCCACTTCCAGTCATTTGGGAAAATAAAAGCATAATGTCACTAATTAGGTATTTTCATTTCAATCGCCAGCTAGCTTCACTTCATTGAGTGCTGAGGGGAAAACAATGGACCAAATGAATGGGACATAACTTTATTTATGTTATATCTTCGTAATAAATAATAATTATTGTCATTTTATTATTTAATTAAATAGTAATTAAAAAATTAAAACTAATTTCCAAATACACTTATATAGAAAAAATTAGTTTTTACGAAGATATTAACAAAATAGGGCAAAAATGGATCAAATCCCATGCATTTGATCCATTCATTTCCCCTCAGCAGTTAACGAAGTGAAGTCAGTTGACTATGAAGTGAAAATTCCCACTAGAGTATAGATTGGAGTATAATTTCCTATTGAAAATCAAAAAAATATATTTTATACCCTGGCTCACAAAAACGCGAATATCTCTTAAACTACGATCGACAAAATGGGCCCTTTCTTTGCGGAACGACACAATTTATATTCCGAAATAACGTCAATTGCTTCCTTGCGCAAAATTTTCACTGTAGATTATCAAATGACAGACTTTACACTCATTCCCCTCTTTTCCCCTCTTTTTAAAAGAATTTTTCTTTTTTCCCTTATTTGCAGGAAACTTTCACTTTTTCCCCTTTTCCCCCTCCTTTTTGCTTAAATGCGAACTGAATTAAATAAGAAAATCTAACTATTTTTGGTTGAAAGTTCATTCTTTTGCTTAAAAATTTTATTTGGTTCAAAATTTAATTACTTTGTTAAAGTTGAACTATTTTGTTCAAAAGTAATCCTTTTTATTCGCAAATGTAACTGTATTTTTGAATATTCGTCTTTTTGGATAGAAATTACATCCCTGTGGATTGAGCATTAATTTTTTTTTGTATAAGAGTCATCTTTTTTGGTTAAAAATTCATCTTTTATAGTTGCAAGTTTTTAATTTAAAAGTCTACTATTATATTTTTAGTCCAGAATTAATATTTTTGGTTGGAAATTCATCTTTTGTGGTTAACAGTTAATTATTTTTAATTGAATCGCCTATTATTATATTGTGGGGTTTAGAATTCCTCTTTTATTTAAAAATTCCACAATTTGGTGAAAAATTTCATTATTTTGTTGAAAATTCACTTATTTTGTTCAAAAGTAATCATATTGGTCGAAAATTCAACTGCTGTGTTGAAAACCCGTCTTTTTGAATAGAAAATTCGTCCTTTTGGATTGAAAATTCATCTCTTATGGATGGAAGTTAATTCTTTTTAATTGAAAAGTCTACTATTATATTTTTGGTATTTTTGGTTCAGATTTTCAATAGAAAATTCATTCTTTTGGATTAAAAATTAATCTTTTGATAGAAAAATCATCTTTTTGGTTTTGAATTCATTATTCCCATATTTTCTTGAAAAATCACCCTATTTCCCCTGTTTTAAGAATATTTTGGGCTGTGAAGTCGGAAATCAATTTTACAATAATTTGAATTACATATTTTACCTTGGAGTTCAGGCGGAAAAGATGAAAATTTTGACCGGAAAATCGGAAAATAGCCTGGAATTCTTTTTTCAAGTCTGTGTGGCCACCCTAATAGAGCGTTGAAACAGGTACAAAGTTGAAGCAACTTTAAACAGTTTATAGGGTACTCGTATTTCTCTTAAATAGAGAGATCAGGATTACATAACTTCTGGCTTAAAATGGAACTGCTTTAGACACGCTTAACTCAATTTGATTTTTTACAAATTATGAATAGAAATTTTGAAAGCTTATCATTTAATATTGTTCCATTATTCGGGTGTAAAAAGAAAAATGTTTTCAATTTTAATCTGAAGATCATTTATAATGACATCAGAGAGAATCTAGAAGTTATGTACCCCTTAAAAAAAATGATTTTTAAGAAATTTTCAAAGTTTGGGATCATTATGATCAGCTTTTGAAAGCAAGAATCCGAGGGTTTGACCACTCGACTTTTGAGTGTACAGCAGATTTCAAGATTTCAAAGGTTTTCACAAAGATATCACACAGATTTCAAAGATTTCACAAAGATTTTAAACTATTTCGCAAAGACATCAAAGATTTCAAAGATTTAAAAAGATTTCACGGAGGCTTGTACACAAAATTTGAAGAGTGATCAATCCATCGCAAGAATCGTAGCAAAGTTGTATTGTTAAGTAGGCTGGGGAACGCACAAAGCTGTTGGAAGGATCAGTGAAGCAAGCGCAACAATCAGAAGGGCGAATTCTAGCTCTTCAGCACTCCTTAACGCAAGTAGACTCCGTACTAACTGCACGCCTTGACTGTGACCTCACTGCTGATGACTTGCCTCATGACTATCAGGTCTGTCATACTTATATTAAATTTCTTCACTTGAACTCTATTAACAATTTCGAGATTCATTAGTATTTGGATTCATACTCCACACAAGCTAATCTTTTCACACCAAATACTACTTGAGTTGATAAAGTCATTTTCCGTCTTATGCGCTACCCTTTCTCTAGAAATTGATGGATGAGATGGAAAGTCAGGAGTCAACCCTTCAAGAAATGGCGAATCAAGTTGAAACCTACAAAGCGGCTGGGAAACATGAAGCTGCTGCGAGACTTCAGGAGCAAATGATTCTGATTGAACAGAAATTTACCGAGGTTCAGCGCAAATTCCAACGTTTTCGAAGCCCGATTAATTTAGATCCTAGACTCTCGAGAGCATTGAGAGAACTTCGAGGCATTGAAGAAGCTACGTGTTTATTAGAATTGGCATCTGAAGATCCAGAAGCTATTGAAGGCCAATTAAAACATTGCTTGGTAGGAATATTTACTGATTGATTTGTGTCCAAGGCAAATAATTTGGTTGTCTTGTATGCTTGTATTAAAATTAAATTTGTTTGTAGCGCTTCTACCAAACTTTGAGCGAAATCAAGAGCGAAATCGAAACTATAATCATATCGGGTCGAAGATTAGCTGAAGAGAAAAGCGTGCCTGATCCCGAAGAGTTGTCAAATCGTATCGATACACTCAAGGAATTGTATAACAAGGCAAGCTTTTTCTTTCGTATTGATTGTTTTGGTTCATGACATTCTTTTGAAGGATTTAAGATAATCTTGAGTTTTGCATTACAGTTGGGTCTACACATTACCGAATCCAAATCTATTTTGGAATCAGCACTCGATTTATCTCGAGAAATGTATAAACACATGTCCTACATTAACATGTCTATTGAAAGTATTAACAAAGAGCTGGATACTCAGAAAAACATGCCTGACTTACCTGTCAATGCAATTTATGTTACGGTAAGTTGTATACTAATAATATAATTTCTCTGAACTCTTTTTCGTGAGTTTCTTCGTTAATCGAATCCTAAACGAAAATAAATTTTTTGGAATTTGGCAGCCCTTTTTGTAAGCCCTAATGTTATTTTCGTTTCTTTTACACAGGAAACTTTGACGGAAGTTATTCCACGACTTCACGTCGTAAGAGACAAGCTATTTAGAACTCAGGATGAATTTTCGAAACTTTGCGATCCTTCCTACTTGGAACAGCTAAGAGAACGATTGACAGATATTGTCAAACGACTAGCAAGTACTGAAAAGAGATTACGGTTATGTAGTGGATCAGAGGTAATTAATTGTTTATTAATTCTAAACATTCTTCTAAAGTTGTATCTTCCCTCTTTTAGTTTGATTTTTCCTTATCTAGTTTTTACCTCATAAGTTCTTCATTTTCAGGAGCCAAATGTCGATGAAATTAATGCTTGGCTATTCCAAATAGATGAAAAACTTAAGCGACTTGACGGAACATCGATAGAACAACTAAACCAGACTCATTTTGAACAGTGCAAGGTATTTTTATTAATTTTTTCATTTGAGAATCTAATATTTGTTTTGAGTGTTTCTCAATTTTGTTTTTACGTTGATGCAGGCTATACAGAATGAAATGATTGAGACCAAATCCAAAGTAACACAGCTGCAACGTTATTCCTTTTATCCTAAAGTCGCAGAAGTTTGTGAGAAATGGGAGGAAATCTCGAGGAGAATTCAGGTAAGTCTAGAGATTGTGTAATTTTAATAAGGAATTTGAATTTTGTGCAAAAAGGAAGTTTTTCATGAAACTCTCACTTTTTTTTCGCTTGTTGATTAATATTTGCTTTTAACCCGCTTTTAGATTGTAACACTTGTTTAATATATGTAATGCTTGTGCTTTCTAGTACCATTACGTATATCTAGCAGTCTGAAATTTCTGATATTACACGCACCCTTGCATTCAGACTAAACTTATGATTACTTGATTCTCTAAGAGGGAATTATCTCTGCCAATTTCTGCATATTTTTTTTATAAAGTATTTATGGGTTTTCATGAGTAAAGCTTTTGCGTTTTATTTTCGGGTCTACTTCGAATAATAACACTGTTATTGTGGCTGATTGATTAATTATTACATGAGTATGCTTTTAAGGAGTTGAAACCTGCTTTCGCTTTTTCGACAAATCATTACTCTAAACAAACTGACAATGATTGAAAAATTACCTCTGTATTTCACAAGTACACTGCCATAAATGCTAAATATTAAAAATAACATTTTTGAAGTCAATTTATAAATCAAAGAACCAGGGTGTTGTTTCAGATCGGGGAAAAATGGGAATTTTATCAATCAGGGTGTCTACCTGACTGTGAGACCAGGAAAACCGGGAGTTTGATTCTGTGACCGGGATTTTTAATTCGCTAGTATTATAATGAATATTAAAAGTGATTATGATTTGGATGAGGGGATTTTGTAATTTTGAATTTGAAAAGGGAATTGTCTGAAAGAATTATTACAGTTCTGACTTTGAACAGGAATTTTGGAACAAAATGATAATGTTCAGTTGGTTCAGGGAATTTCCCGAAGCAATTATGTGTCATTCTGAATTGAATCAGAGAATTTTGATTAGGAACGGAGAATTTTCGAAAAGGATTATGATTCTGATATAGAACAGTGAATTTTCCAAAATAATGACAGTTTTGGTTTAAACATAGAAATTTAGTTTTGAAAATGAAAAATTAACCGGGAATTAAAAATCATCCATCAGGTAGACACTCTGATAATCTATCTTTATACAATTTTCAAGAAATTAGAAATTCGAACCTATTTTTTAAAACGATAGCGAGTCTCTGAAATATGTAATTTTGATGTTTTTAAGGAGCCTAGTAAATTATTTTTCAAATGTGTCATTTTTGATAAATTATAAGATTAAAATGTTACATTTGAAATTAAATCCCACTGAATCGACACCCTGAGAACATAAAACGAATTAACATAGTCCGGGTATATTTGCTTCTAACGTACCAATCTGTTATGAGAGAATGTCAACATAATTAGTAAGATTGGTTTTTAATGTTTGCATCCTTTCCGAATAAGTAATAATACACCAATTAAAATAAAAAACGCGAGTTTCGTTAAATACGTTTGCACTTTTCTATGGAATACTCTTTTTTTATCCAAGAGGTGTCTTCTGCTTGTGAGTGAAGCAACCTATACATGACTGCACACACCTATGTAAATATTATATTCGCACGAGATTGTCGCAAGGTTTGGTGGCTGGATTGAATGAATATTCGTAGCACCAACACAAACTGTGGTAATGTCTCTCCCCTTCGATCACCACAGTCATAAAACTCTTTATGGATGACCATAAACACAATAAGTATAATGAATATTATCCTGGAAAGTAATTTGGTTGAAGACAGTACTATATAAATAAAAAATTTGCATTGGTGTCGGATGGACGAATGTAAGTCGGTTTCGTTCGCACTGTGAAATGCATTGTTAATTTCTTCCTAGCCTGGTTTCCTTTTGTCATCTCATTAACCTGCTACTTCATCTAACAGTTTGTTGTGAAATTGCAAAAGCTTTATGAAATTGCAGTTATGAATCATGTTTTCGCAGGAATGGGTCCACAAGATCACTGAATATTTATTGACTAAAAGTAAAATGAGCGAGTCCGAGGGGAGAGACAATTGCGGAATAAGCAAATCTAGACAAGAAGAATTAGTGTCTCAAAATGAAAGTAAACTGATAGACGAAAACGAGCAAATGTATGGTATAGGATATCTCAATCCTACTTTCGATTACAATCAGCAAAAACAAGTTACGACTCCCGAAAGTTCACCTATCGATGTTCCTCATCGGAGTAGAAAATCATCAGCTAAAGCAGACAAATTGAAGGGTACAGTAATTGATGTGAGCAGAACAGTTAGAAGAAGACTAGACATGAGTTCAATTCCTGATGTTGTACAGACTTCACAGTTACAAGTGAGTGAGTCTGATGATTCTTCCTCCGAATCTTCCGAGTCGGATGCAAATGTTATGGATGAGGAATTTTTCCTGACAAAGAACAGCAAACTCTTTTCTCAAGTTTCGACGAATACGCTCAAAGCCGCAGAAGGGAAAGGTTTGCGAGAGCCAAATTCTTTTCGTGTGGTTGAAATAAAGGAAATGGAAATAGTGAAGTCAATCGCATCAGCCAAATATCGAGTGGTTCTGCCTCGAGCAAATGTGAGCGTTGAACAAGTACCACAAGTTGTTGAGAGAGTTGAAATTGTAGAAGACACGGAAACAGAGCCTGAATCAGCTGACACTGATGCTGACGAGAAAGAGAATCGAATGAAAATTCCTGGTTCTAAATATTATCCTGCGGAAATTCGTGGTAAGAGAGAACTGGTATCGATATTGAAGAAAGAATCTTGGGATACAAGTGAAACACTAGTTACGACAAAACCCTCTACTTCTGCAACAAGATTGCGAATTTCTGATAGAGTTAACAGAAAGCAAGAAGCTGAGTATCCTTTGCTCGATGCAAAAGGTACTGGAACGAAGAAAAAAGCGAGTGGGAATTCAAATGGAATGAAAGATGTTAAAATTAAGAGAAACGATGACGCAGGGCGAACACCTTTACAGAAGCGAATAGGAAGTTTACTTTCGGACGAAGCAATTGAAGACTGCGAGAGTTTTTATGGAAGTGATAAAGAAACGGATGACGCTCTGATATTTTCCGACGATACGGAAGTTGACGTTGGTAGCTCAAGTTCGGAAGGAGAAAGTGCTAACTTAGACGAACACGCTGAACACCTCTTGGATAAGGTAATGAGGAAAGCTCTCTGCTTTCATGAATCTAGTAGTGCAGGACTGAGAGTGCATTCGTATGCTAACGTAAATCACTTCCGCTTTATGAATTATTGTTTGCTGAAATATTTGTGTAGGGTTTGATTGTTTTCATCTGTTTTCACAGGCTAAGCTTGACCAGTTTCGTGATCCTTTACTGAGTAAAGGAGACTCGAAGATGTTCGGTGAAAGGAGACTTCCAAGATCTGCTGGTGGATTGACAAGGGCGAATTTGGAGCGAGATATTCTCGATTTTGAGCAGTTTGCTCAGCAAATGCTGCGCAGGATGGATGTCATGTTGATGACGATTGGTGCAGTTAATAATGAGAAGGATCCCTCTAAACGTCTTGAGGTTTGTTAAAGTTGTCTTGCCAAAATCAGACTAGATCTCGAAGCCTGCTTCTAATGTCTCCTATTTCTTAATTAAATGTTAAGATGTGTCATTTCATTATTAATTTTCTTTATTTCTTTTAGCTAATTAAGAGCGAAGTAAGTTGCCTTGCACCGGATGCAGCAAGTCTAATTAGCAGGGGCGATGGATTAGTTATGACTGTTCACGTCTCTGATCCAGCAAGAGCTGAAAAGATAAAGAAGGAGCATCAAGATAAGCTGCGAAGTAAATGGCACCAAGTTATGGCGGAAACCGAATCAAGGAGAGTGCAAGCTCAGAAAGCGGAAGAGTCATTACGACAGTATAATAAATTAGTTGCAGAACTTGAAGATTGGTTTAGAGATGCGCCGTTGAAGTTGGAGCAAGCTAATAACTACGAAGGTCAACTGGAATCCTTTACTGAAGAATTTGATGCCAGGCAGGAACAGATTCAAAGATTGAACGATCTGGGCAATGATTTGAAACGATTGAATATCGCACATTCTGAGAACATGCGTTACAGGATCAATAGCAGATGGCAAGAAATCAGTACTCAGTTCAAGAGATTCAGTGGCAGTAAAGACAAGGACAAACTTGTCAATGATAAGAAAGTTGAAATGGTGAGTTTCTCTGCGTACAATCAGAAGATTTAAAACCCGAGTTTAAATTTTTAATTCTTTCGTTTTGGATGTTTAGGGCCCGGACTCATGCCGCTAATGCCACTATTTCTTTATTTTCCATTTAAACATATTTTCGAACTTCTTTGCTGATTTTGCTAAAATAACATGTCGATCATCTCAAGTACAGAAATATATACCGGCAAAAAATCCCAAAGGCTAATATATAGAAAAATGAATTAAAAATATTTTTAATTCGTCTATCCTTTATTTCAGCAGTTTCGGATTGTACGACATTTTTTACTTTTTTTCGACTTTTTGAAGAAAAATCTTTCAAAATTGTACCATTTTAATTGTTAACCTTTATTGGTTGAAGATTTTTAATTCGAAATCGTCCGACATCGAATAATTTTAAATTATATTATTAAAAAGTGAACAAATTCATATTTCATACTGCTTTAAAGTATAATTTCTAAATAAAAGTCTTAGTTGTCGATATATTTTTTATTTAATTTCGTTCAGAAATTAATGATATCAGATTGAAAGAGTTTCAAATTATTAATTTAATTTAATCACATTCAAGTTTATGAAATATTAAATTGGAAGCATTCAAGATTTGAGAAGCTGAAAATTTAACAATTCTAAAATCAATAAGTTCCAAATTTAACAATATTTGAATGTGATGGTTTCAAAAATAGACCATGCTAAATAATGCATCACTCTTTTATTAACATAAAAAATTTCATATTTCAAAGCCTTCTGTTATGAAAATAGCTCAAATTAGAAATCATTCCCATTTAATAAAAATTCAAATAGAAAGGATTCGAAAGACA
>CAKNWT010181568.1:0-10371 GCA_932066315.1 Andricus coriarius
AAGTCAAGATGCTGTATATATTCCGCAACGTTGCCACGTTTCTTTGGGATTTTACATTTGACAAAATAACTCATAATATTATGTTTTCGAACAAAAAGAAAAACTATTTTTTATTAAGAAGCACTATCTATATCACTACAACAACTTACGTATTAAATGGTATTGATAGGAGTGTTTTAAAATAATATTTTTTTAACTTTTCTGGGCTGTAGGACTGCATTTATCAATTTTATTTTGTAAATTCTTCAATCATTTTGCTATTGATTTTTAAAATTGTTGCACTAATTTGAATATCATTGAACTAAAGAATTTTTCGATAATAATTATGTATTTTATATAAGTCTATTTGTGTATGTTATCACAAACACTCACATGACTTAAAAGTTGCGCATGTTCCTCCTTAATGAGTGAAAACGCTACTAAAACATTAAAAATCATTTCGAGACTTTATTTTTTAATTTTTTGCTTGTAATATATGTGAAAATAATTCTTGATTACAATTTTTTGAATACTCTAAAGTAATTATTAATGTTATAAACAAATGTATTGAACAAATACATATTTTAGTTATTTCGCGCTCTAAAGACTCCGTTATCTTTACAAAATTGATTAAAAATTTGTCAACAATAGTTGGTATGTACGATTTTTTAATACCTAATAACAATTGTTAATAGTTCAAATCAATTTTATAAACAAATACAGATTTTCGTCAATTTTCAACAGGCAGATTTTGTTTCTTCGAAACGGAAGTAACTCTAAATAACTTGAATATATACATTTCTAATGTTATTTTATCAATGTGCTACCATTAAAAAAAAATTATTAGAATCTCTCCACTACTGCTAAATCCATCATAGACAGTAAAGTTAAATTTTTTGAATAAACGGTGTCGAACTTTTAAAAAAATGTCGAAATCGCGGATTTTTTAATAAAATTGTTTATAAATAAAAAACAAGTTTGCCTTATTCATAAAATAACGTAAGAAAGTTATATTGCTTAGTTATTAAGAGTTAATTTTTACTAAGAATTTTTTTGGTACGTGTATTAAGTATTACATCTATAGAATAACAAATTCAACAAAAATTAAAAAATCGGCGTTCACAAATCTGTTTGAAATTTATTTAACTTTCTTTTTTTTTAACGCTCAAATCCGATTATAATTATAAGTTCTAGTCGATTTGTAATTTTTAAATCCTCTGCATAAATTCATATTGTACATTAAAGTGACTAGATAAAATATTATGTTAAATTTAAGTAAATGATTTTAACAATTTGGAAATTTTGTAAGTGCTTATTTTTATCTTTCAGGTTTATCGCGTCAGATATGTCATCAAATTTAGACTCCACTGCTGTTAGTAAAAATGATTCTTTCTCAACACAAATGAAGTTCCGAACTTACAGCGTCACATGGACCATCAACAATTACGATTTTATCAGTAAAACAGTGAAACTACTCAAATCGCTTGAATTTCCTTCGGATGCAGAGGAAACCGAAAAGTGGCGTATTGAATTTGAACCACCAGAAATAACCAAGACCAGCAAAACAAAATTTAGGATTGATGTAAAACGAAAAATTCCCAATGATATTCACGTACATGCTTCTTTATCATTCATTAGTTCTTCTGGTATTATTTATGATATGAAGGAGTTTATGGGTTTAAGCAGTGGCTTTTGGTGGGACCAGATATCTGGAGAACAACTCTATAACGAATTGCATTGGAATGAAACGCCAGGAAAGACTTTAATAATTTATTGCCAAGTTCACGTTCTTGAGTCCACCGAAGACATATGCAAGAAAGTCTCGACTAAACCTTTTCAATCGGAAGATTTCCTGCAAGATATGTCCAAATTCTTCGTCAACGACCAAACCTTCCAGGACGTTACAATTTCTGTTCAGGACAAGAAATTAGGAGCTCACAAAAATATTCTTGCCGCACGAAGTCAAGTATTCTCTGCGATGTTTTCAAATGAGATGAGTGAAAAAACCAACTCCTTAATTGAAATCAAGGACTTCAGGCCAGAGACAATTGAAAAGATGCTTCGTTTCATTTATACAGATAAACTTGACGATCTGGATTTGAAGGAATTGGCACATGAACTTTTAGCTGCTGCTGAAAAATACGAGTTAAGACGTCTGAAGGAAATTTGTATCGCAGCGATGGTAAAAAATCTAACTGTTGAAAATGTTCTGAAAACTCTAGAAGTTGCCGATATGTATTCAGTCCCAGATTTAAAGAAAGCGGCTTTAAAGTTAGCTTTTTCACAACGTCAGGTTTTGAAACGACAGATCGAATTTGAAACACTGATTGTGAAGCGACCTCGTTTAATGATGGAATTCATTGATATTCAGGATAATATGACAGATGATGCAGGAAATCAAGAAAATTTTGATGTCTCCAAATCGAATTTCGAATTTAAATCAAACGCAACACTCCGTCAATAAGCACCTAACACCGATTTTCTGTAATTAGCATGCGGTTGGAAAATATTATCTTATCGTATAATAATTGTAATAAGTTTTAGTATAATTTTTGAAAAAGGGAGATTATAATAGTTTGTGTGATCTAGAAAATGTGGTGCCAGTTTCCTAAACGACTTTAAATATTCGAACTACCACATTCTAATGAAAGCTTTTTTTCTACAATATAAACAATTGTTTTAAGGTTCTAAATAATTTTTATATCTTTTGTTCTGTAATATTAAAAGTATGTTTATAAGAAAAGTGTTGAATAAAAACAGTCCTATTTTTATTTTTTATTAAAATAAATATAAATGTTTCTCACAGCTTATATCTTATGTAAGAGAATTATTAATTTGTATTTGCAATGATTATTTTTTGGACAAAATAATGCACATTTTTTTAGAAAAAGAACTCTCTTCTTAAATATCAGGAAATATTCAATTTATAATATTTACATTTTTACTTTGGAGAAATTATTACTAAAATTCTATCTAGATTTTCGAACGCTTAGAATAAAAAATTAAATTGTGGGGAAGTCCATGCCAGATTGTGAGAAGACAAACATTCATCTCACTGACTTTTTTTAACCTCCAAAACTAGTTATACATGTGAAAAGAAAAATAAGGTCTCAGACATTTTGCTCGAAAAATTTTGATCGAAGAGTTATCGCATTTTGATTTTTTTCCATTCTAAATATTTTTCTGTAAAGAAAAGTGGAAGGTTTTCATAATAAGCTGTATGGTTTGGCTTGGGTTTTCTAGAAAGTATGAAAATGTAAAACTAAGAGATCAAGGACTTTGCTTGTGATTATGCATTTTAAAAAGAAATAGCTCTTATCTAGAGGCCAGATGATGTGAAATGAAAATGAAAATTAATAACAATTTCAAAATTCTTTCCAAAATATGTACAGAACAGGTGAATATATGTCAAAATATGAGAAAAATGAGTATTTTAATGATTAATTTGATTCTGTCTTCAGCATTTCAAAATATCGTCTCATTTCCTAGTAAAATAATTTAATATGCAAGTAGCTAAGCAAATGGGCTACCACTCCACTTTTAGCGACCGAACGAGGTTCAATGTCAAGCTAAGTTGCATCCATCAGATGACGGTAATGGCACTGGTCGGTAATGCAGATTACTACTACAGGTCGCTTATCCGTCGGCATGGATAGAATTTACCTTACCGACAAAAAAGAAGTGGGGTTCCCATATTTCTAAAAGTATCGCCAAAGATATTATATTGCGCTGGGATTCCCCGTGCACAAGCACAGTCTTTGATGGGCACGTTTTTGCATCTGACCCGTAGTTTATATATAAAAAAACATAAACATGTTTTGAAACAAACCCAGTGGGAACAAAATTTGGCGACGTCTTTACGAGATCGTTACGACATCTTTACGATATCCGATGCCCATGTCGTTAGGATGTCTTTACGATATCGAAAAGACGTCGCACGATCTGACGAACCCGCTTCTTTGAACCCGATTGTAGCCGAAAATTATTAAGATTTTCACATCTTGTTTTTTCATGCTGTTAAAGGATCCATTGAGGGGAAAAAATGGTCTGAGACTTTTTTTCGTATCTCGAATAATTTATGTAATAACGATTTTTTAAGCTTTTCTTGATTTTCTCGTAATAACATAACGAAGCTAATGCAGCCTATTAAAAATCGATTTCATAATATTTTACAAAATCGAGCGAGGTATGAAACCGCCACTCCAACGGCACCAATCTTCTATTAGCAATGCAGTATTCAGTGTATTCGCTATATTATTGAGAGAAAATTAAAAAAAAAGTTGAAAAAATTGGTTATTATTTGCAATCCCAGTCAATCTTTAAAGATGTATATTATTTTAACTTAATTTTTCATTTCTTGCATAAATTATTCAGGATACGAAAAAACGTATCCGATGAATTATGGATCGTTTAACAGAATGAGAAAAAAAGGTGTGAAAATATTAATCATTGTCGGCTACAATCGGGTTCAGAAAAACTTTGTTGTAAAACATGTTTTTTTATATATAAACTACGGATCAGATGCAAGAATGTGGAAAAGGAATTTTATGCGTGTTAACTTATTCTAAATAATGTTAAAGACAAACTTGAAAAATATCCATAGACAACGCATAAAAATCGATTTTTATAATATGCTTTTTTGCGTGTTTTGCTTAAACTGTCAGGCAGACGGAAAATTGCATAGGATACAAGTTGTGGATTTCAAGAACACATAACAGTTAAAAAAAATTATTGTTAGAATGATGATAATTTTAGGAGATACAGCATGATTTGTTAAAAAATTTAATTGACAATATGTATTGTTAATTAAACATTTTTTTCATTATAATTTTAGGAGATACAGTATGAATCATGAAAAAAATGTTTAATTAACAATAATTATTGTCAAGTAAACATTTTTTTTTCATAACCAGACAACGACGTTTTCAAAATTGGAGTGCTAACTTCACATTGTCCTCTACATTGACTTCACCAAAAAACGAGTATTTTACTGTCGGATGTACACTGAGATTCATAAATGCCTTCCCTCTGGTTTGAAGTTGGGTTTCGAAAAAGCGATGATTTTTTACCTAAATAGTCAATTGTTTCATTCAATTTATATAGAAATCACGAAGGAAGAATAAGGAGACTGATCTCCGTACATGCAATTTGTTAGGAACAGCGGCACCGTAAGTGCCAGGCCTGTAAGTAGTAATCACTCCTCAGTGAGTGCGCAAGCGCACCGTGTCCTTGCGTATCCTCTTCACACGTACGTGAAAGTGCGTGTGAGAAAGCTTCTGAAAATAGAGTATGTTAGAGAGGTTAAGTGCTTTTGTTGATAATCATACGAATTATACGAAATAAATCCATAAATAATATTTTTAATATTTGTGAAAGATGTGAATAAGTAAGTACATTTTGAAACTAAAACGCGACGAAGAAATTATGCCACACTGGCTTGCTTATTCAATAGAAAGTTTCAATTGATAATTGTAGGATGTGAGAATTCATTTTTGATTTTAAGGTTGTGGCAAAAACTAATTTTATATATTTTTCATTTTTTTCAAGGTGGATTGTCATTATATTGATATATTTGTGCAATTCATGCGGACGAAAGGAGGTTATGCAATCTCTTTCTTATTTCAGCGGTCAAAATATAAACTCCGTAAATAATTGTATACTTACGACTTTTATGATGAACTCCTTTCGCAATCTTAAAAATCTCTTTTTATAACTGAGTATAAGTAACTCTTTTTTAATTATAATTTATTTTCACAGCGCGTAAAAAATTGCCGGTTGCAAAAAGAAAATAAACTCATAACCTGCTAAACATACATTATTCTGTTTATTTTAAAAATTTGTCTCACTCGCTTTTTTTCTGTGCGTGAGAAGAGGACATGTTGCGCTTGCGCACTCACAGAAGAGTGATTACGACTTACAGGCCTGGCACTTACGGTGCTGTTGCTCCTAGCAGATTCGAAAAAGTTTCCCGTAACAGTTCGGTCTCCTTGTTATTCCTTCGTGATAGAAATTCATGATATTTTCGAAACCTAACTTCAAGCCGGATAGAAGGCATATGGGACATTCTTTTTAGGACTGCAAACTAGATAGCTAAAATATAAAAACCGTCTATCTCCTGCAGACATAACATTTGGGAGATAAATCTGTCACCATTTGCTAAACATTCTAGCAGTCATGCTCAAACATCGTATCTCCTATAATTGGTTTGCTCGTGACAGCTTAATTTTGTAGGTACCGTACCTATACTTTGCTGCAAGAAAGTAAAGGAAATGGAAATGGTCATTTCCAAGGTATTATCTGCGAAATTGTAAGCCCGAGAGCTTTGAGAAAAGAAATCCTTAAACCGTGTAAACTTCCAAACCTAAACGTTCTCAGGTAATGCAGATGATTTAGAAGTCCTGCAAATGGAAAACGGTCTCTACTTTGCTTTTGAGTTTTCATTGTATATTTTAGGTAGCTTTCCCTTAATTAATATACAACACCTTAAATGACGGTGACGGTCGCTAATGCTGGGTGGGTCTATGTCATTTATCCCAAGGGCCTTGAGAACTTGAGTATTACCGTTGGTATTACCAACGAAGATAGGTATTACCAAGGTTTGGAAAATCCTGAAAAACTATTTCTTCTTGACACTCCCTCTCCTGCAAACAAAAGGGCGTGACTCACGAACATAGGAAAATTTTAAGAACTATTATTGGTCAAACGGGCGTGGTTCATCATCCACCACTCGAACAGGCCTTGCGATGCGGAGGAGCAGCAACGGCAGACTCAGAGTTTGACAGGTCAGATTTGACTTGACTTTTGATTTGAAAAGTTCGCTCTTTCAAAATTCGAAATTTACCAAGTACCACAAGTTAGTGTAATATAGTGTCTGTGCTAAAGGACGAGTTCTCGGAACTGTGAGTTCTCCGCTCTGTGTTTGAACTGGAGGAAGACCCTGACGTCAAGACCTTGACGAGAATTATATAAAGATGCCTAAAAAAGTATCGAAAAAATTACAAGGAATGAACATTCGTAGAGACATATGTTTCAATCGCTTTAAAAAACTTAGTCAGCGAAAAAAGGGGCATCAGATTTGCGAAGAGTGAATGAAACGCAGCTACAAGAACTAAATTTATCTGTAACGAAGGAATCATTGCAACAGAAAATTTGTACTTCCTGCAGCATACTTATTAATAGCAGAATTGAAGAAAAAAAGGACGAGATCACAAATGATGAAGTTGAAATGGTATAGTATACATATAATATATGAATGTTTTTCTATGGCGTGTAACTATGTAATATTAAAGAAGGTGTTGTATTTTTTGCAGACGCAAAAAAGGTATTTTAAAGAAAAAGTTTAAAAAATTACGGAAGTGCTTAAGAAAAAAGTACTTAACGTAACTAAAGATGGTCCAGATGACATTGACAATGATGATGATTTCTTAATTTTAAGAACTTTGCAAGAAAGTAATAATACCTCACAAGAACGTACGCATAAAATAAAAATTCTAACGATTTTCAGACAGTGGTCTTATAAAAAAATATCACTTCATTTTCCTTCCGCTACTCATCACATGATAAGTGTTGCCAAAAAAATTGCTCGAGAGAAAGGGATATTAAGTGATCCAAGTCCTCAAACCCATCCATCTTTAACAGCAGATGTCATTAATACTATAATTACCTTTTATCAGTCTGATGATTATACTCAAATAATGCCAGGCCAAAACGATTACGTCTCTCTTAAAGTGGATTGAAAAAGAATTCAAATGCAGAAACGTCTTCTTTTAAATAATTTAAAAGAATTGCATAACATTTTTTAAATTAATCACCCAGAAATGAAATGCAGTTTCTCAACATTTGCTAGACTACGACCTAAACACTGTGTGTTAGCATTATCTACTATAGTAGTACTCACTCAGTTTGTGTCTGCGCAATACATGAAAATGTTAAATTATTAATTGACGGAGTCGATTTAAAATCAATTACTGATGATTCGACGCGACCTATAATAAATTATTGTGATTGTTTAGATCGTATAGTATGTGATGTTAAGTCTACTAACTGTTTTATAGGATTATGTGATTAATGCTTAAATTGTGCATCTCGACTTGGCACTACGTCCCTCGCACTAGGCACATACACGCGATACCCTTTGCCCTCATCTAAATAGCCTACTAAATATCCTTTCCTCCCTTTCGGATCTAGCTTTCTTCTCTTTTCCGCAGGTATATGAACGAAGCACTCTGTACCGAAGATCTTAAAATTCTCAACGCTTGGCGATTTTCCGTACCACAATTCATGCGGCGTTATATTGCCTTGCTTAGTCGGACCCGTCTTGTTAATCACATGCACAGCAGTGTTCATGGCTTCGGCCCACAAAAACAAAGGTAGATTTGTTTTCGAATATAGCATCGAACGGCCCGCTTCTACTATTGTTCTATTTTCCCTCTCTGCGACGCCGTTTTGTTCAGGAGTGTATGGGACGTTAATAGTGTGCTTAATCCCGCTGCTACTTAGAAACACTTCTACTTCTCTATTTTTGAATTCTCTCCCCCCATCACTATGAATTTCTTTGATTTTACAATCAAACTGATTCTCGACTTCTAAACAGAAAACTTTTAATTTATCAATTACTTCTGACTTAAGACGTAAGAAATAAATCTTTGTCAACTTTGAAAAGTCATCTTTGAAAATAAGAAAATAAAGTTTCTTGGCTAGTGACTCGACTTCCATAGGTCCACATACATCCGTGTAAATAATTTCAACTTTTACATCCAAATTCTTTGAAAATTCTTTTACGTGTCGAACATTTTGGTGACAAAGCCGCTCGTGCCATAACTGCAATGTGTTCGCGTTTAACTCTACTTTATACCAAGATTGCAAACTATCGGTGTAATGACTCGCATATCGATCTTGTACAAATTTCCGACATCAGTACCTTGCGCGATTACTGTTTTAATACAACAATTCGTCGCGACCACATTTTTTGTCGTATTAAATGAAGTTTTGATTTGTTTCAGTTTTGAGTTTCTGGAGTAAATTTAAAAAAAAAAATATTTCCCATTCAAAATTACTTTTTATTTTTGAAAGTTTTTTTATGGAATAATTCAATGTTAAATGTTTAAAACTGAAAATTTTTCCTGTTTGAATGGAAAAAAGGTGAATTTATTTTTCGATTTTAGAGAAGTTTGTCTAATCAATTTTTACGTTAAATCATAATTTTGTTAATCCAATACATATTTAGATTTCTATAACTATAAAAGCTGTTAGATTAAAATTTTAAATTTAGTTTGAAGGTTTTGAATTTTAAGAGCTTCTGTTTAAATTTAAAAAAAATTTAAAATCATCCAATTTTAAACACTTATTCAGAAAGGTTACAAGTTCAATTCCATTTGAAATATTGTCCTTTTTTAAAATTTTACCAGTCTAAAATATTTGAAATTGGAATGTTTTCATCTGAAAATGATTTCATACATTTTTCTTCAATTTCAAACGCTTTCAATTCGAAATTATCAAGAACAAAGGATGTTTTTACCGGGGTCCTCTGCGTGTGAGAGTCGAGCGGAGCTCGACACCTAACTCCACAGTACCTCTAATCCGCTCTCTACAAATCACCTTCGACATTTGCAGCGTGATATATTATAATAGCGATTGCTAGATATTTTATATTTTAATTCTAATTGTACGGAACGTCTCGTGAATTTCTTGAGGACGTTCCACTAGAACGTTTCAGCCATGTCCCCGAAAGGTGTCAAATATCCCCTTGGGAACGTTCCAGGAACTTTCCACTGGGCTTTAAAGGGGACTTACCCTTATTGTTATTACTGACAATAAATATCGCGTGAATCGTAAGAGATAGGTCAAAATCGATGACAGTTAATCATACGGATATCATATTATAGTGTGGTATACGTCCAATGGGACGTTCGTGAAACGTTCCAAAGGGGCAGCCATTTGACATGTTCCGGGGACGTAGCAGGAATTTTCGGTGGAACGTCCCCAATGTGCCCACAGAAAGTTACTGGAATGTTCCATGCTATTAAGGTGAACATTACCATTTTATAGCAATAGATTTTAGATCGAAGAAATCTGTAAACAAAATTTTACAATACTATTTGTTACCAAATTTAATTAGAAATATGAGTATTAAATACCGTCGAACCAAATTTTCTGCTGCCAATCTGAAACCATGATATGTTATTTGATTGTTACTTCATGAATAAAACCTAAGTTTACAAATGCTAGTTTATTTCTAATAATAATAATAATTAAATATAAGTAAAAAGAGAATATATATAAGAAAATATAAATAATATAAATAGCCTGCGAAATATAAGAAGAATTAGCTTTTATGGCATCCCTGGCGGACCGGCCGAACGCAATCATTACGCTATAGCGTAATGGTAAAGT
>CAKNWT010181586.1:0-13875 GCA_932066315.1 Andricus coriarius
TTTTTTTTTAAGTTTTTATCGTTTCAAGAAAAACTATTGCAATTACTCCGTGACCTTCTAACCCAAAATTTCACGTAGAATCCGAATCTCAACAAGTTAAATGTTCATCTTCCCTTTTTAATGAGTTTTTCTAGCATGATACGGAGAGGATACGATGTGGATACTATAGCGATACGCTATAGCGTATCCGTTCCGTTCATTCGGTCTGCTAGGGAAGCGAGGGAAAATACTTCGAATGAAGTTTATTTTATTTTCTGCAAAAAAAAAACGACTTTCTTTTGCCTAAAGAACAGCGGATTTAAGCGTATACACCTGGTATAATTTACCTTTACATTTAGCAGATTTTCTTCTACTAACCTTCTTGACGACTGACATTTCCACCTATCGACGTCATGCCACAAAACTCACTATTCCGCGAAGTATTTGCGTCGTTTTTTGATTCTATAATATTGATTTTTAGTTGGCAAATTTTCGCACGCCAACAAAAACACTTGAAAAACACTGCTGCATGCATGCAGACTAACGGACCCCGACTTTTGCAACTGCACAATAAGCCGTGTATCCACTCGCGTGAACCGTTCCCATAATATTTTTCCATATACTCGACTGAATACTCGCATAAGGCGACCCTTCCGAGGTAAGAGTATTATTATTGATAGTATTTATTGATTTGAAATCGACCCGCGCTTTTCGGTTGAAAAAGTTGCGTACAGGTGGCGCATCGGTGCAAGCACGGGGCAGTCAATGAACGTCGCTTGACCCAAATATCCTGCCCACTCGCGGTAAGGGTGGGTCCCCCTCCAGCATGGAAATAAAAGAATCGTTTCATTTCAAGGTCAGGGAAATAGGCGAGACTTCACTGTATTTAAATATATTGTATGGAATTTCAAGATAGTCGGAAAGATTTCTACGGATTGTAAAGATTTTGATGAATTTGTAAGGGATTTAAAGATTTCAAAGAATTTTAAGGGATTTAAAAGTAAGTTACGGGATTTCAAAGGCTTTCATGTGATACCGAAGTATTTTAAAGGATATCAGGGGATTTAAAGGGGTTTCGATGATTAGACGAGATTTCAAAGGATTTAAGCCGGTTTTTGAATTTTAAAAGATTTAACGGAATTTTGAAGAATTTTAAGGAATTTTAATTGCTTTTAAAATATATTAATATGAAGAGTGTCTACACGTACTGAAAAAAAAACCCGCTACTCGAACCGAAAGTTCGGTACAAATAGCCCCTTTTCCTTTACGGGATTTCAAAATTTCAAGAGATTTTTTTTTCGACGATTTGACGAGATTTAAAAGAATTTTAAATGATTTCGTAAGATTTCAAAAAATTTAAGGGAATTTGACAGGATTTCCGAATAATACGGTTTTTTTTAGTAATTTACCAGGAAGCTCAATTGTTTTAACGAGATTTTAAGAGATTATGTATAAGCTATGCCATTCCATTTTTGATCTTGATTGTATCCTAATCGAGATGAGAGTGAGAAAATAGGGTTATTGGCATACATGGGTATGTTGTTTCTCAATGTTGATTAAAACCTAACAAAGATGTCCAACATTCAAATTAAACTATGAAATTTTTGAAAATTACAAAAAAAGAGGAATCTGAGATTCAAATTTGGACAACACACTCTTCAATTTCTCTATCAATGCTGATGGGACTGTAAATTAAAAATTAATTAATTTATAATTTTGCACATAGAGCTTGAAATTTTATTCCAAAAATGCTTGTGAATGCAGACTTCCACAAATTTGGTGGGATTTGGATTTGTGAAAAGGATATTAGTTATAAAACCATTATAGAACTATTATTTCTCATATCAAATGTATTAAATATAATATTCTTTATACAGTAACGCCTGATGACCTTATCCGCATATCTATCTGTACGTCCATCATGAACTTTGGCCCAAAAAAAACGAACATCCGGGGAATTTTGTTCATAAATTCGAAAAATCACATTTCGAAAAAATAGTTATTAAAGTTTGCGAATCCCAAAAGCAACCGAATTATCCTGTCTTGGAACACGAATTTACTTGTCATAAAATAGGATTGATAACAGTGATAACATGGCCTCTTTTCAGATGGACGTACACATATTATAGAGGAATGAACAGATATTTATCCAATGCTGTTATAAAGTATAAAATTGCAATCGATTTAACAAATGATTTTTTCAACAATTTATCAAATGACAAATATATTATCATTCAAATATAACTTCAAAAATGTTTCTTTGGTACGACAGCATAATAATGATTTGCTGTCGACGATGTTAACCTACATTGTCTTTACCATGCAAATTAAATAAAAAACATAGCAGTGTTCTTCTTTTAGGTACATATAAAATATACATAATATAAACGTACTCCTGAAGATTAAATTAAACTGAATAATTATAATACAATATTTCCTCATTCAAGTACCGCATACAAAGTAATTCATCAAATTCATGTTTGCGTGTTTTAAGAAGTCCAATCACTATTGGAAGAAAATGTCAAAAATGACCACAATTGAAGTTAATAATCAGAAATCACTGATATAAAATTAATTTTCTATACAGTCTGATAGAAATGTATCTTATACCAGAGAAACTACATAAGTAGAAAATATATTAGCACCAATAAGGACCTCTTATTGTGTTTGGGATACGCACGAAAATTATTATTTTGACGTCAAAGTGAAGGATAATAATATTTGGTGACTCTCGTGCCTCAATTTCAAATGTGATTATAGTTAACTACACAGTAAGTTAATTTCAAATTGAATACATAAGTTAATAAATCTGTAGCGAAGTAGAGTTAAATAAGTATTCACACAATAGAAGTAATAATATATGATTATCTGAACTTTTGCACACTTAAAATGTTTACAACTTAATATAGAATATTGAAACAGTAAAAGCCTGTATTTACGTATTAAATTATTAGAATCGAGTTCCACATTTACAATATATTCTCTACTATTTCTTCAAAAGTCGTGGCTCTGCAAGTTTCAATTGAAATTTTGTAAGAAAAAGAACTAATCTGCAATCTCCGTGAGAAAAAAAATTATGTAGAGAATAGCCCTAATAACAGTAACTTAAAAAATATTGATAAATTATAAATTTACCTTACGTAAATATTTTTTTTCAACTCAAAGATAATGCCAATTCGTTATCAGTTGTCACCTGCTAGTTGATAATGATAACGACGTAAAGCAGCCAGTCTTAATCTTTCACTTTCCAACGCCTTCTCCAACTCTAAAACACGAACCTGTGCCTCCATTTCCAATCTATTGGCTTGATGTAAGCTTAATCCAGAAATATCCAAATCATCTAAAAAAGAAATCAACATTAAATAATTCCATTCTAATATGTCCATTCATTCATTGATCCTCTAATATTACAGTGTGTTTAGTGACTACTCAAATCCTGCAGAAAAATTCCCTGACAATTCCAGGTTTTTTCAGGTATCTCAAGTTATTTCTAGGTATAATTTTTCATAGCACAGAGCCATGTAAATATTCCGAATTTTTTTTTAAATCGACTCTGAATATGTATACAGTTTCGCGCGTTTATTATAAACAATGTTTTTATCAGTTTCAAGGGATTCAATGAATATATTTGCTTTGACAAATTATATTAAAAGATATTCTTAAATATATTAGCACCATCGATTAATAAAATAATGAAATAATACTGAAAACATAATTCATCATTTCTTGAATTTGTATTTTAAAGTCCATGAATTTGAATAATAATTCAAACAAATTTTTATGCTATCTTATACTTAAAAATCAGTGCATATTTACGTAAAATTAATGTGGGTACTATATTAAATTCAATTCAAACCGCTTAAAATTAATAACCTTTTAAAGTTAAAATATTGCATTTTGAACAAAATAATATAAACTTTTAACCAAATAATTGAATTCTCAACCAAAAAGATTAATTTTCTACAAAAAAAACATGAATTATCAAACAAATAGTTGAATTTTCAACTAAAAAGGATCAATTTTCAAACAAATAATTGAATTTTTAACAAAAGAGTTTAACTTTCAGCCAAAAGTGACGAAATATCAACTAACATGATGAATCTCCAACTGGAATATACATTTTAAACCAGAAAGCTGAATTTTTAACAAAAGAGTTTAACTTTCAACCAATAGTTTTATTTTTAACCAAAAATATAAATGTTCAACTCAAATAATGAATCCTTAACTGGAATAATCGAATTTTCAACCCAGAAGGTTAATATATGAATTCATGAATTTTAAACTCAAAAAGATAAATTGTCAGCTAAAAATTGAATAGCTAAATTTCAGTTTACAAAATTAAGGATCAAACAAAGAGATGCATTTTCAACTAAAATGATGGAATATTCAATTGGACTAGTTACATTTTCAGTTAAAAAAATTAATTTTCAACAACGAAAAAACTAATTTTCAAGAAAATAGTTACATTTGTTAACAAAGTAATGAATTTTCAATTAAATGATGAATCTTCAACTAGAATAGTTGAATTTTCAACCAAAAAGATGAATTTTTAACTAAAAAAGATCAATTTTCATCCAAAAATAGAACAGATCAATTTTCAGTTTAAAAAATTAATTTTCAACCAGAGAGATGACTTTTCAATTAAAATGGTGGAATATTCAATTGGAATAGTTACATTTTTAGTTTAAAAAAATAATTTTCAATGAAAAAAAATATGTATGTATATTTAAAAAAAACAATTTTCAAAAAAATAGTTACATTGTCAAACAACATAATACATTTTAAACTAAAATTATATATCCTTAACGGTAATAGTTGAGTTTTCAGCCTAAAAGGCAAATTTTGAACCATATACAGTTGAATTTTGAACTAAAAAAGATCAATATTTAACCCACAAATGGAATAGTTAAATTTTCAGTTAAAAGTAAATTATTTTCAACAACAAAAAAACAGTTACATTATCAAACAAAATGATGCAGTTTAAACAAAAATGATGAATCTTTAACTAGAATAATTGATTTTTCAACAAAAAAATTAATTTTTACCAAAAAAGACGAATTTATAACTAAAACATAATTTTTCAACCAATAATTGAATAGGTTAATTTTTAGTTGAAAAAATTTTTTTAATCAAAGAGACGAATTATTAACTAAAATGATGGAATATTCATCTGGAATAGTTACATAAGTTGAAAAAATTTATTTAAAAAAAATTCAACAAAGTAGTTAATGTTTCAACTGGAATAGTTCAATTTTCAGTGAAAATAAGTTAATTTTCAACCAACGAAAAAACTAATAGTTCATTTATCAAACAAAGAGATGAAATGTCAATTAAAATTATGGATCTTTAACCAAAAAAATTAATTTTGAACAGGAGAGTTTAACTTTTAACCAAGTAATTAAATTTTTGTTCCGAAAAATACGTCTTTTCA
The DNA here is from genome assembly GCA_932066315.1 of Andricus coriarius. NCBI lineage: Eukaryota > Metazoa > Arthropoda > Insecta > Hymenoptera > Cynipidae > Andricus > Andricus coriarius. Next base: position 5,411 of record CAKNWT010181586.1, read on the forward strand.
ACATGCGTTGAATTTCCAACAATAAAAGATTTTTCAGTCCAGAGAGAGAAAGAATGCAAACAAACTGTTGAATTTTCAAGCAAAAAGATGAATTTTCTACCAAGAAGTTAAATTTTCAGTTAACCCTTTAACGGCCAAGCCTTGATCCCGTTGAATAAAAATTGAGGAATAATGTACGGTCATTTTCTGGTCGATTTTGGCAAAAAAAAATTGTTTTCCAATTTCTCTAATTTTCTCGGTTTCTATTGAGTATACCTATCAACCACCTCAAGAGATATAATGCACGTATTTATTTTGCAGAATTCTAAGCTTGTTACCTGAAATTTAGGAAAATCGAAAATAGTGAACGTAGCTCAGCTGCAACAGTGGCCGTTAAAGGGTTAAACAATTCATTTCAAACAAAAAAACGAATTTTCAACAAAATAGTTAAATACAGTAATATAAAGCCACTTGTATAAATAAAAAATTATTCTAAAGTAAATTGTATATTGCAATTTAAAAAAGAACTAAGTACGCTCTCCATAAAATTCTTGGACAATTCCAGGTTTTCCAGATAGGGGAGACACCCTATTAATTCTTGCTCTTCATTTTGAGGTAGAAATTAAGTAAAAATAAGATTAAGTAGAAATATTACCGTTTTCTTCTACCAGCTGACTACAACTTTTTGCAGTGGCAACTACACCTCCAGTAGCTTGAGTGACTTCGCGTGACGCTTCTGAGAGTGCAGACAAATTATTACTATTTCTATCAGCCTTAACTCTGCTGGCAACAACTAACTGTGCAGTAGAAGCAGCAATACCCTGAGATGCAACGACTAGTTGCTCAAACTTTCCTTTTCCAGAAACTACTTTATCCGCAGCTTCTCTATAATACACAAAAATGATATATCCAGAAATCCTATATTATACCTAAATAGATGCAAACATGCATTTCCTACATTTTTTCTTTTTCTTTAACAAAACTTATATAACAATATATTTAATTATATTTACGTACAATAGAAAATTCGCTCCCATAGCAATAGCTTTCGCTGCAGAAATTAAACCATCCGACCACTGATGATTTCGTTTGTAAAATTCAGTAGTCGAAGATGTACCCTGCAAATTCATATGAGCATTGAGTACAATTTAATTATAATTTGCGATGTGTTCATTAATATCTCAGTACGAAAAATAGAACGCCGACTAACCTTTCCTTGTGCAACAATCTCTGTCTGCATAAGACGAGACTTTTTTACTAAATTTCTTATAGCCATCATCAAATCTGTACAAGAGTCTAAAATTTTCCCATTAACTTCTAATTTGACTCCCGAATCTGCTGCGCGTGATTTGTCCAACATGTCCTAAAAGTAAATCAACATATTACAAATTAAATTACTTAATAAAGCCTAGTTCTCTGGAGCTATACTAATAATTGATGCGTGTACCTGAATTCTGGCTGCAGCTTCTTCAATCGCTTTATCCATACCTAAAAGTTCATTCTCCACTAAATCTCCAATAACACCATTATTGCTCTGGGACTGTTCTGATAATGAACATGTTAAAGATGCAATTTTATCCAACTGTGCCATTACCATATTTATTTGTTCGATAGTTAGCGAAGACTTCTCTTTATCTCTGATCTCTTTAATATAGCTGAACATGATCAAGCTTTGCGAACCCAGCTGTTTGCACTCATCAGTTATTCCTAAAATTATTCATTTCATGTTCAAGTCATTTCTGATAAAAAACGAACTTTTGACGTAACTTGTTCGAAGTTAATTTTACGAAATATTTTAAAAGATCATTAAATTTTAAACATGCGAAAAGTATATCGCAGCAGCAATACAAAAAAAATACTTACTATCGCCAAAAGTGATGTCTGTAGACGTATTAGACGTAGCTTTAGCTTGAATAAGGTAAACGGCTAAGGCAAACGCTGTCCGAATAGCATTTTTCATCAATTCCCCTCTATTTTTTACATCGTCAATGTATTTGATGTATGCTGCATTTAAACTTTTCAGAGACAACATCGTGGGATCCAGTAGAGTCGCAAGATAGTCTGGAGTACAAGTTACAGCGGAAATAGCTGGATTATCGATAGCGTGCATTGCATTTTGTAAAATTGTCTCCACCTCTGACAAACAGTTTACTGCAAAAATATGTAAAAATTATCCCAGTAATATTGATGATTTTATAAAATATTTACCCTTCTGTAGACATGTCACATTGAACGCATTCAACTTACGAAGTAATTCGTAGAAAATAACTTCTGCATCAGCCTTTAATTGTGTACAAGAGCGTTCCGCTTCAGATTGTAAGGTACTTATTCTAACATCAAGTTCTTCCTTTTGTGCCAGCAAGTCATGAAGATCGCCCTCTAATGAGGCTTTCTCAGAAGTGATAAAACCAATTTTGGCGTTGAGTGCCTACACAAATTAATTATTTTAAAAGCAATCCATCTGAAATACTCAGGGCTGCCACAGACTTTACAACCTAAAATGCTCGCTAAACAGGATAAATAGAGTGATCTTTCACGAAAATAGGGGAATAAATTCTTTTAAATGAAATTAATGCAGGTACCAGATTGTATTCAATATCAAACGCTTTCAAATCATTAACCTTTGAGTTAAAAATGTTGTAGTTTCCACAAAATAGATGAACTTTTAACCAAAGAGATGCATTTTCAACAAAGAAGATTACTTTTCTACTAAAAAACACGAATATTCGACAAAATACATGAATTTGCAACCAAATGGTGGAATTATCTACTAAAAACGATACATTTTTTATCAAAAATAGAAGTCACATTTCCATTAAAAAATTTAAAAAGGAGAATTTTAAAGAAAATAGTTAAATTTTCAACTAAAATTATGAATCTTTAACAAAAAAAAAATAGTTTTCAACAAAGTTATCCAACTTTTAACGAAGTTGTTGAATTTTCAACAAAAAAAAGACAAATTCTCTACGAAAAATATAATAGGTAATATTTCAACCAAAAAAGACGAATATTCAACAAAATAGTTGAATCTTCAAACAAAACAGATTATTACTTTTCAATCAAAGATTTGCATTAAAAAAAACTCACATGTCTACCAAAAAAGATTAATTTTCAATGAAATCGAAGATACTTTACCAACAACATTAAGTTTTAATCAAGAAGATAAATTCTCTACCAAAAAGACAAATTTTCAACAAAATACATGAATTTTCAACCAAAAAATTACATTCCTATAAAAAAATTATAAAAAAAAAAGAATTTTTAACAAAATAGTTCAATTTTCAACCAAAGAGATGAAATTCCAACTAAAATTATGTATCCTCAACCACAAAAATTAATTTTCATCAAAATAGTTGTATTTTCAACCAAAACAGATAATTAATTATCAATCAACCAGTTGCATTTTTTAACCAAGAAAGATAACATTTTTACCAGAAAAGAGATGAATTTTCCACAAAAAAGTTAATTTACGACCAAAAAAGCTAAAATTTAAACTAAAGAGTTGAATTTTCAACCCAAAAGGATTGACGTTCTACCAGAAGAGTTCAGTTTTTGAGGTAAAAAGTCTAATGCATTCGAAAGCATTTAATTTTAAATCCCGAAAAGATGAATTTTAAACAGAAAAGGTAATTTTCAACCGAGACAGCTGAATTTTCAACCAGTTACATCTTGAAAAAAAAAACAATTACTTTTCTACCGAAAGAGATGATTTTTGGACACAAAAGTTTATAACTGAATGTTTTCGAAAACATTTGACTTTTAATCCCGAAGATAAATTTTCAACAAAAAAGTTAATTTTCAAGCAGGAAAGATGAATTATCAACCAAATAACTGAATTTTCGACGGGGAAAAAAAAAAACTTTTTAACCAAAATTTTTATATTTTTTTAAAAAAAAAAAATTTTTTTTTTAAATCAAAAATGGAATAGTTAAATTTTCAGCTAATACTATCATTTTAAAGAAAATAATTTTCTACAAAATAGTTAAATTTTGAAACGAAAAGGTGATTTTTTAATTAAAATTATGAACCTTCAACTAACAAATTAGTTTTTGACAAATAGTTCAACTTCCAAGAACGTAGTTAAATTTTCTATAAAAAAAATACGAATATTCGACAAAATACTTAAATCCCCAACCAAAACAAATTATTAATTTTCAACCAAAAGGATGAATTTTTTGCCAAAAAAGATTACACTTCTACCAAAAGAGATCAATTTTCAATTAAATCGATGATATTTTACCAAAACATTAATTTTCAACCATGAAAATAAATTTTCTACCAGAACTTTCAACAAAATGCATGTATTTTCTACCAAATTAGTTGAATTTTCGTCCAAAAAAGTGAATTTTCATACAAGAAGATGATACATTTATATCAAAAAAGATAAATTGTCCACGATGAATTTTCAACCAAATAGTTCAAATTTTACTATAAAAAATTAATTTAAAAAAAAATTTCAATAAAATAGTTAAATTTTCAACCAAAGAGATGGACTTCAAACTAAAATGATGAACCTTCAATCAAAAAATTAATTTTTAACAAAATAGTTGAATCCTCAACCAAAACAGATTACTAATGTCAACCAAACAGTTGCATCTTTAACTAAAAAAGATAACATTTTTATCAGAAAAGAGATAAATTTAAAAAAAAAATTCATTTTAGACCAAAAACGCTAAATTTTCAACTAAAGAGTTGAATTTTCAACCCAAAAAGATTAATTTTCTACCAAAAGAGTTGAGTTATTATTTTCGAAAACATTTGACTTTTAATCCCGAAAAGATGAATTTTCTACAAAAAAGGTAATTTACAACTAAGATACCTCAATTATTTACCAAATAGCTGCATTTTCAAACAAACAAAAATCACTTTTCTACCAAAAGAGATGATTTTTTAAACATAAAACTTGAGTTTGAAGCTAAAATGTCGAATGTTTGAGAAAAAAATTTGATTTTTAATCCCGAAGATAATTTTTAACCAAACAGTTGAATTTTCGAGCCAAAAGGATCTATTAATGCAGCTCTCATTTAAGCAAAAAAAAAATCAGGAGGTAAGTTTCTTGAAAATAGGGGAAAGAGTGTGAAGTCTGATATTGAATAGCATTTTTGTACCATAGATTAATACATATTTCATACATCGATTAAGTAAATTTACTTTTTCTTTAAAAATAAAATCTAAAATGAGATGGATTACAGTGACTAAAGTAGCCTTTTCTTTAAAATGTGACTATAGTGACTTTTTCTTAAAGAAGTGACTGTGTGTCAGCCCTGCAAATACCTTATACATATACACTGGAACCTGCAATGAAGAATGGTTTCGGGCATGGCCTGCAGTGGCCTTGATCTTAAGCCTAGGGAATCAAAACGTAAACAGGCAGGGCCGCATGAATCATTTCTGTTGAATTTAGACGCATGACGCAACCTTATGCAACTAACGCGCTGAGAGTGCGACCCTCATGCTGTTTGTCACGCTTGACTAAGCACCGCTTTCTCTTTCGGTCCCACGCCCCCCGCAACCCCAAATTGCAGATGCCATCAAATCTACGAATATCGTAAATCCGAGGTGTCTAATTCCAGGTTCCAGTGTACCTCATTTTTGTTACTATTTCAACTTACCAAGTTTTCAGTCTGTACAGCATCGAATTGATTTCTCACTTCGTCTAAATCTGCTCGCGCTTGAGAAACTCTTTGAGCTTCTTGTTCTGCCGTTGATTGACCTTGAATCAATTCCTGTAATCTTTGCTCTGCTTCGAGCGTTCGTCTACTCGATTGTTCCTGTATGATCTTTATTCCACCCAATTGTTTATCTACTTCTGCTTTCTATCGTACGAAAATACAATACATATTAGCTCAAAGTATTGTTATATTTTCAAAATATATAACATTTCTTGTTCCGAAAGTAATCTTTTTTGGTTTAACATAAAGAACAGTAGAGAATTTGAGAATTACCTTCCTAATAAGACTTATATGTTCCTCTCTCAACTTTGAATACACTTCCTTGAGCTTTTGAAACTTTTCATTAACACTTTTGCTTTTTTCTGCAAGACATCACAGAAACACATTTTAGTACTATCGAACTCATATGAAAAATTTGGGTTAAACGTTTTCTAAAGATAAAACAAACCTTCGCACTCCTGGAATTTAGTCATTATTTCAGACTTTTGTTTCAACAAATCTTGAGATTCTTGTTTTTCCTGAATTATTTCATTACCCTGAAATAAATTTAAAAAAATTATAAAATGAGCATTGAAAATATCAGTACTTATTACTTTTTCAACCCCCATAGACACCGACAAAAAAGGAAGAGAGAAATTGAGGGTAATAGAAAATGGAAATAAGCAATGCTTTAACTTACTTTCGTGGATAGAGCTGATTCCAGACTTAAAATTCGGTTTCTGAGTTCACAAACGATACGCTGATGGTCGGTAAGCAAGCGATGCAGTTCTTGTCTTTGTCTTCCATTCTCCTGATGAAGATGATCAATCAGACTATCTCTGTGAGACAAATAATTAGGATATCAAAATATTCCTACAATTTTTCAAGAATTTTTAATAAGGAAAGAAACTGAAAAATTAAGTGCCTCGTCAAGATAATAACCTTTCTGCTAAAATATCAGGAGATATAGATCCATTTCTCGAAGAATCATTTTGATCACCTGGCAGCGAGTTTGTATCCGATGTATCGATTAAACTATCGACAGCTGCATCAGTATCTAAAGGCTCTTCAGGAGGCAAAACAACTACTGGCGTTATGTAAGTTCGTAACTCGGCTTGTATCAAAAAGTTGGGTGGGTTCTAATATAAAAAGAACATAAACAGTTAAAAATGTTGGCCTGGCCAAGATATCATTAGATATCACTCGAAACAATATGCATTTTAATAATAATGAGTAAGAAATAAAATAAACAGTTACCTCAGGTAAGGATGGTATAGTGATCAAGTGCTTAAAATACTGCATGTGCTTAATTGTGGAATAAAAATTTTTCAATTCTCTAAATTGTTTAGAGAAGCGATCTCGGTGACCATCTAATGTGTCTGCAGGCAAAGCGCTATGAAGTTTGAACAGGATTTTCACAGAATAATCGTACAATTGAGATGCATCTTGTACACACGGAATCAGAGGTGCAAGACGACATTGTCCACAGGGCGTCATCGAATTTGATCGAGATAGATCCAAAGAACCAAAAACTGAAGATATATTTGTTACGATTAATCTAATGTTAGCACAGTACACGAATGATGTAATATTAGGAAGACTCATTTTCAATTAAAAAACATGAGCGCTTACCTGCTTGCTGCAAATTCAGTATGTCATCCATATAGTCAAACATTTCTACCGACATTTGGAAACTAAGAAAGAAAAAAAACACCGTTATACACAGTTAAGTCGCGAAGCAATAATGTTAAATTTAATTTACAAGCATTAATATTAAATTTAATTATTTTCACGAAAATAGGGGAATAATAGAGGAATTAATTTTTTTAAATAAAATTAATGCAGGTACCATATTCCTAAGATTTCAAGTCGAAATATAATGCATTTTTAACAATATAGTTTATATTTCATACAAAAATTATAATTTTTCATCCCAAAAAGACAAATTTTCCATAAAAGAGTTGAGTTTTCTAGCTAAAAAGTCGAATTTTTTAGAAAACATTTGACTTTTGAACCCGAAAAATGAATTTTAACCAAAAAAGTTCATTTTCAATGAAGAAAGATGAATTTTCAACCAAAAAAGTAGTTCTCAAGTAATGAGTTGCATTTACAACCAAATAGTTGAACTATCAATATACCTGAAGTTCTGAACGTTCAAATGGATGAAATATATTTTCCCAATTCTATTTTATGTAGACTTATTGATCCCGCTACAGAAAAAAAGACTGATAAGTTTTTCTTATAATGGCATTACTTTTTATATAATGAACCACTATTTTTGCATTGTTTCTAATTTAGAAAATATTTAACAAACGATTTCGTTCAGAACTTCCAGCACATGAAATTTCAAGCAAAAGAGTCGAATTTTTTAACAATAAATTTGACTTTTTAACCAAATAATTGAAATTTCGAACTACCAAGATGAATGCTCAAACCAAAAAGACGAATTTTCAACAAAAGTGTTTAATTTTTCAACCACGACAGATTATTCATTCAAGAAAGAAATAAAATCATCAAAATTATTGCATTTTCAAGCCAAAATGACGAATCTTCTGCAAAACCATAGAATTTTCAACCCAAAAGTGTGTATTTTCAACAACAAAGTTAAATTTCAATTTAAGGCCATGTGACGAGTGGGTCACGTGACCGGCTTCCTACCTTACTGGTCCTAAATTTTTATAATTATGAAAATAGCAATCAAAAAATGATTTACAAAAAAAAACTTTTTTCATAATTATAAAAATTTAGGACCAGAGCCGCGTTTCTTAGTGCTTCTCATATATTATCCCAAATTTTCAACTCGATGTGGCCATTCGTATGAGAATAAGTTAACAA
>CAKNWT010181618.1:8009-20300 GCA_932066315.1 Andricus coriarius
CATTATGTATTTTTTTAACCGCTCCAGAGATGAATTTTAAAATTAAATTATTTTAAGAAATATTGTCAAATGTTCTGTGTAATGACTTATTATCAATTCACGCCCTATTCAAAAATGACAACTTCAATTATTTCAATGTGAATTTTATTAGCATGTCAGAAAAGTGAATCGCTTATCGTGCAGTATATATTAACATTTTCTTACGCAGAAAAAGTTTTGAATCAAGAAAATATCGTAACTAATGCGAACGATACAATTCTTTCCTGATCCAGGGAAATATATCTTATCTCAAGAAAATGCTCTTGATTGAAGAAACTAGATTTTCTTCATTCAAGTAGATTTTCTTCAAAGAAGACAAATTTTCTTGGATCATTAAAATATTGTATCGTCCGCATTCGTACCAATATTTTCTAAATTAAATGCTATTTTTTTGCCGCGTAGAGTATACCCTGGAATGGGCGTACTCATATTGAGTTCCAAAGACCGCATATATGTTTGACAATTTTTTCGATATCTTTTTGATTCACCCACGCCCCCGCCCACAGACTCTATAAAAAGATAATGCAAAAATTAATTATTTTTATTTCTCCTTATTTTATGGAAAGTTTTCCTTTCATATATTTGTCGTGTTTCAGATATTTACAAAACATGGCAGCGCAAACTACTTTGACTGCATCTGACGATCGAGTGTTTAATGTAGCTATTTTTGGCTTAGGACGAGCTGGAACGATACATCTTGAACATGTAGTAAACAATCCACGGACAAAGATTGTATACATTGTTGATGATGTCGAGTCAAAGTGGGAAGCTATCAAACAATATTGGCGTCTTAAAGATGTAACTTTTTTGACAAGTAAACAATCAGACCGAGTTTTCAAGGATTCTAGGTAAGTAAAGCAGTTATTTCAGCACCCACCTCAAAAGTCGACGTTTCTATGTTTCTAAAGCGTGTGCTGAACAATTTTCGCGTATGCGCAGTTAGAAGATCGCTTACTTTAGGCACTGATATAAAAGCTGCGCATGCGCACGTTCGAGGTGAGATACTTTAGACGCTGACATTGGTAACTTTAAACACTGGTCATGGAATCTTATTGAAATAAATTTAGATTTAACTTGAACAAATCTTTTAATGATTGAAGTTTTGTTTTTAGGATTTCGTAGCCGTTTTCGTCCATCGCACATAAGGGGATAAGCGCCAACATATGGCACAGTAAAAGGGCATAAGCATCACATTTTTTGTTTATAAAATTTTTTTTTAGATAATTTTTTTTCAACAAATTAAAAAAAATCTCAAACATTTTTTGTTTTCAAACATTTTGTTTCAACAAAATTTGTTTACAAAATTTTAAAATCTTTTCTTTTAATATTATTCTAAGACTTAAATTAACGTCTTAATAGGCTACGAAACCTTTCCTTGTAGGCGCTCGGCGCCTACTTTCACTAATTTTTTCGTTATGGGTCAATAGATGGTGGGAGAAGGGGGCCGTAACTCCACTATATGCAATATAAAATTAGTATTTTTCGTTAACTCCCCCTAACACAACTTTTTCGGACGGGTATTGCAAAAAATAGCTTGTGATACACGTGCGCATAGGTGATTCCTAACTCGTGTGATTGCATCATTCGCCTCAGGCTCGAAGCATGAGTCGGCGGTTAGCGCATGAGCGAAGTGAGTGCCAAAACGTAGACGAGTGCTTCGAGCCTCCGGCTTATGCTGCAAAATTTATACTTGCACAAAGTCACCTATTTTGCGTACTTGCATCACAAATAATTATTATCAATTTTTGATAATAAACTATTTTATATCATGCATGTCCTGGGCACTGAGGCCGCTATTTTCAATTACTAAATTTAAGTTACCTTCATACAAATTTATCGCACACTTAAAAATCTGTTCAATAAATGAAAGTGATGTTTGGGCGCCAGATCTGTTATAGGTCAACTTAAATGACGCAAACTAACGGAAACGAGATAAAACCTCAATTAAGTCAAACATAAATCTAATAATTAAATTTAACACAATTATTAGAATAAGATTATATTGTATGATTAAGGTTACGCTTGGCAAAAGGTTCTCAATATAATAATCAACTGATTTAAACTTATAGTATGATATTTTTTGACATCAGAAATTCTAGGATCGAATAATATAGTCTAGATAGTTGATTTGTAAAAGAAAGGAGGGATCTATATTTTTCAAGTACAGAAATAATTTTAAAGCTTCTAAATTTCTGAAAGTATATAATGTTTAAAAATTATGTAATTATACAAGGTTATAAATATTGATTCTTAATTATGGTTCTAAACTACTAATTTTAGATGTCGATTTTACATGTCTGAGCAGTTATTCTAAAACTTTAGATATGTTCTGAACAACTCTGAATAATAATTTTAAATATCGCATGAAACTAACATAAAAAGTTAGGATGGTTCTGAATAACTTAGAAAATCAGGGAAATAAATTAACCTAAATAATTACAAGAGTTCTAAACATGAGTGAAAATTTAAATTAACCTAAAAGCTGTGAACTTTTCGTCCACTATATCGGACTTGGCAAAACATTTCATAATAATTCCTTTATACAAAATCAGTCGTAATTGAGAAAGGAGGGACGAAAGAAAACTATTCAATTTCATAGTACGTGAACGTCCACCAAGAAAGGGACTGAATGCGGAAAAAATCAACTTTTAGTTTTTTACACCCATCTATAGATGTCTATTTGCTCTTTCATAATAAAAAATATTATTCCTATATCTGGGAAATTCGAATTGTTATTCGTCTAGAAACCAAACTAACCGCTTCATATAGGTCCCGAATAGGCCCGGATACGAAATTGTATACCGAAAAGCTCCCGGTTAGGACCGGATATAATTTTCAAGCTTTATGTATGGGTCCCGGATAGGCCCAGATAGGAAATTGTATGCCGATTAGATCGCATCTAGAAGCGAATGAGACCCAGATAAAATCCTTTCTAGAGCCTGATCCGACCTGGTTGAAATCCAGGTAGAATCCAATTCACGCACAATTACTTGTTCCGTTCAGAAACCAAGTTGAATCTTGTATATTCCCTATTGCAACATTCTTACAGGACTCCTGGTTTACCCTGATAGAAACCCATGATCTGACGGGGTTATTTTTGGGTTCTGACCCGTTTTTTAAAGAGGGACCGCTCGTTAAGTCCCTTTCTTCGCGGGAAGTTACACACTTATCAAATAAAGTATGTAAGCAAAATCAATTCATATCCAATTGAGAAATTCTTAATAGATAAAGTCGGATCGCAAAATTAATACAATTCTGGTGGCTAAGCCCCAAGATCGCCAAATTAATTAATAGACTGAAACTGAAAATATACTAAATCAAACACAAAAAACCTCTATATCCGACTTATCAGTCAAAAGTTCTTATTCAGATAGAATGAAGTCTCATAAAACATAGAAAAACAGATCAATGTTCAGAGTATGCAACAGACAGGGACGACATCTCAAAATGCTAAAATGGATCTCAAAAAGAAAACGAAACTGACTCGAAATTGTACTTTAAACATTAATGAAATTAAAATTCAGTCTGTGTTAGGCAGGATTTAAATTCAAATTCAGGGTCGTGTTCGGTCCAAAAGATGGTAAATCATAATTGTACTTCTCTAATATCATTGTTTTAACAAGGTCGCTACCAAAATCTTCAGATCTAAACAAATTGGTACGCACAGACATCAACATAATAATATGGCCTTCGGCTAACCCGCAGTAATAGAAAATTCAAAACAATGAATAGAGTAAACGATGAAGCCTTCTAAGGTTCGGGAAAATGATGAATTTCACGCCAGGTGAAGAATCTAAATAAAAATAAAAATATTTTAAATTGAAAAAATACTAGATTTTCGCATCACGGAGCACTTAAATTGAATCGTAGATCAAAGAGGCGTCTAATAATTTTGTATATTGTGTGGCTATTCGGGCGCAAGTAACGTCTCGAAACAAATGTCACGTACGTCGCAGGAAACTATCAGCAGTATAAACAATAAATTCTTAAAATAAATTTAATAATATTCTGTTTCAGAGTTGACATTTCACTGGTTGCTTCACCGACACCCACACACGAGCACATTATCACTAAATGCCTTGAATCCAAGCAAGCAGTTTTTTGTGAGAAGCCTATCGCTGAGGATGATAAAAGCATCATGAAGTGCTACGATATTGCCAAAAAAGTGGGAAGGCCACTTTTCTGTGCTTTTAATCGGCGCTTCGACCCTAGTTTCATAGAAGTGAGAGATCGTGTCCAAAGAGGAGACGTTGGACATGTTCACGTAATTAAAACAACTAGTCGTGACTCTCCTTTGCCAACGATTGAATATTTGTCTACTTCTGGAGGAATATTTCACGACTGCATGGTCCATGACATCGACCTCATGACTTGGGTCCTCGGAGAATACCCTCAAAAGGTATTGTAACTGTTGTTAAGAATTTTCTATGATTCTTAGTTTTTATATGAAAAACTATATACAATATGATGATAGATTATAGACAAAAAGTAGATAATTTATGTTGCTATATGCGGCATCATTGTGCCAAGAAATTCGGGTTAGAACGAGCCTGTCCGGAACGAATCTGACCTTGTGGTCTACCAGGCGTAAAAGTTAATTCTCGTTAATGATGATGATATAGCCGTCAAATTATTGTCCTTTGAAGACAAAACCTTCTTCTAGCAATTCCCTTACTTTCAGAAGCATTCCTTAAAGTTACCTTTCGGAATAGCTAACACTGCTTCATCGCATTCTCTGTTATTTCCTCTACGTCTTGAAAAAGTTTGCCTCTCAGAGGATACTTCAATTTGAAAAACAACGAGAAATCACAGGGGGCTGCCGAAGTTGTGTGAGGTCGTGATTCACTAGAAATTGCTGAGCAATCTGCGATGAGTGGGCAGGTGCGTTGTCGTGGTGAAGGACACAGTCGTCAGTCACTCAAATCTTGGCTCAAAATTTCCCTAACAATAGTTTTTGGAATTTCACAGTCTTCTTTTATCTCTATCACCATTAAACGACCATGTTCATTAATTAACACTTGCACTCGTTTCACATTTTGAGGTGTTCTGTCCGTTTCGGACCTGTCAGAGTGAGGCCCACTTTCCACTGAAGTATGACTACTTTTAAATCACCTAAACCACTGTTTAATTTGATTATCACTCATAGACTCTTCACCGTACACTTTCCGAATCATACCAATGGTTTCCGAAAATGTATGGCCAAGCTTTTGTCCAAATTTAATGCACACTCTTTGTTCGGTGCATTCTTTCATCCTGAAATGCGACGCGTACGTGGTTGAACGTTTACGCGAATGCGTACACTAGTCAACTGAAGATTTGTGTGTAACTTAGTGGAAGCCTCACAGAGGTCGCCCTTCAATGGTAAATACCTGTTTTGGACAACGGCACAACTAGGTACACAGTTAGAGCATAAGGGCTCACAGAAAAAACTGGGGATTCACTAAAGGGCTTAAATTAAAGTTGGTATCTTTTAGAACTTGAGCTCCAATAGAAACCTGTAGTCACCTGGAAGGGTTCCTTAGAGACCTTGAACAGAGCAACATAAAGTCACATTCACAAACAAACCGCTTGCAGCGTGGACTTGGGCAGTTACAGATCGATTTGCAGTTATAGACCGATGACTTATGTAAGACGAAAAGTTTTATGATATTTACCAATTAAAATGTCGAAGTGGAAATCGAAGAATGGGTTCTTTGTAAATAGGCTCAATTAAAATTAGGTTCCTTTATAAATCCAAATAGATTCTCGTTTGGAACTAATTCATCATTTTTGGTCCCTTTTCAGCACGAGGGGTTTCTTGTTGTTGCAGCTTCTTTGGAATCAAAAATTTTTTCTGATGGAAACCTCAGTTTTTTATGTGCCGTTACTTTCCGAACAGTTCTCAGATAACTACGAAATTCTGTTTAAATATCTCTGGTTTTTAGGAGTGAAAGCTGTGAATTTTCTGCATAGAAAATATAGTGGTACAGAGATACTTCTAAATAACGCACAGCTTTTTTAGATGTCTTCGAAAAATGTTACTATTGCAGACAACAATAAAAAAAGTGAATTCTCTAAGGCAGAAGAGTATAGAAATTCGATTGTCGAAAATAGTGCTATGAACTTCAACCAAATAATCGTTTAACAAATGCCAAACAAAAACGGTTAAATAAGACAATAGTTAATTGAATGAATTAAGCTAAAACAGATCAAACTAATAATCAGTCAAAGAATTAATCAGCGCGAAAGCGATTGCGTTCGCGATCGTAAAATATTTAATAATTTCCACACTTCAGGTGATCAATTCTTTAATCGATTATTTCCTATGATCGTTTATTTGGTCTAGCTATTTAAACTGAATTTTTTGAATTAGGCATTGTCTGACTAAACGGTTTTTGTTGATTCGGTATTTGTTAAACGATTAATTAGTTAAAGCACATAGCACTAGTCGATAATCGATGATCACCAGAATATCTGGTATAATTTCCTTTTCTTATTTAAAATGCTTGCAAAATATAATATAGAAATAGTGATAGACCGTGACTACATGTACCGAAATTTCGATACAAATAGCATGATTTTTCCGGCACGAATAGGGAGAGCTGGAAAAAGGGTTAATTGTATCAAAATTTTGTTACAAATAGCCGGATTTTTTCGGTACGTGTAGACACACCCATAATGATAACTGCGTAAATTTCTTAGTCATTATCAAATGTTTCATTTCGATTCAGTATAATTGAATTTTTGACTGCAATTCAATGTACTTTGAATAATTTCAGGTTTCCGTTGGAGCAACTAGCCACATTCCCGAGATTAAGGCCTTAAATGATTTCGACACAGTAGTAGCTACTCTTTACTTTTCATCAGGAACCTTAGGACAAATCGATTTGTCACGAAACTCTAATTACGGTTATGATATGAGATTGGAAGTTTTTGGTCCGAAAGGCATGGTCAGTGCCAGCAACGAACAACCGCTTCACTGTGTAACCCACCAATTGGGCCTTGAGGGACCGCAAACAACTCCGATATGGTATTCTTTTCCAAGTCGGTTCAAGATTGCGTACGTAACAGAGTTTGAACTATTTTTAGATGTAGTGATGGGCAAGAGGGAATCACCCATTAAGGCTAATGATTTTATTGCCATCAACAAAATTGCGACAGCTTGTGAAGAGTCTGCACGCACGGGAAAAATCGTTACATTGAATTGGAAAAAAGAAGAATTACCTTTATAATGGAATATAATGATGTTAGCAAAATACGAAAAAAGCCGTAAAAAACGCAATCACAGTGAATCTAAAAGTATCAATTTAATTTATGACAAAATGATCAAAGAATGTAATAGTATTTTGATACTACATATCAATACAAATTTTCATATCAATTGAATATGGTTACAGAAAAAGCGGTACCTTCAGATTAAGTGTGATGAAAAATCGTCCAGTTGGTAGTAAAATTAAAAAGTGTTTGAATAAAATTCATGAACAAATTATATGACTTGCATTTCGCCCATTACTTAAATTCCGTTATTTTCGGAAATTCCGTGAATCCCGGAATATCGTGAATTCCATGAACTCTATGAATTCCTTAAATTCTATCAATTTGGTGAATTCCGCGAATTCCGTGAACTCCATGAATTCTTTGAATATCACGAATTCCATGAATTGTGTTAATTCCTTAAATATTGTGAATTTCGTGAATTCCTTGAATTTCGTGAATTCCACGAATTCCACGAATTCCGTGAAATTCCACGAATTTCGTGAATTCCGTGAATTCCGCGAATTCCGTGAACTCTATGAATTCCGTTATTTCATCAAATTCAGTGAATGTCGTGAATTCTATGTATTTCGTGAATTCCACGAATTCTGTGATTTTCGTGAATTCCGTTAATTCTGTGAATCCCACAATTTCCGTTAATTTCCCGAATTCTACAAATTCCGTGAAATTCGTGAAATCCATGAAATTCGTGAATACCATGAAATTCGTGAATTCCCTGAATTTCTTGAATTACATGAATTCCTTGAATTCCTTAAATTCCATGAATTTATTGAATTGCATAATTTCCATGAATTCCTTGAATTTCATTAATTCCTTAAATTCGATGAATCCCTTTGATTCCATGAATTCCGCTAATTCCATGAATCCCAAAATTTCCCTTAATTCCGTCAATTCCTTCAATGCCATGAATTCATTGAATTGCATTAATTCCATGAATTCCTTGATTTCCTTGAATTCCATTAATTCCTGAAATTCCTTTAATGCCGTGACTTTCGTGAATTCCGTGAAACTCAAAATTTCCCTAAATTCCGTCAATTCCGCTAATTTCGTGAATTCCACAAATTCCGTGAAATGGTACTGGTACTGGGATCCTCTATCCACAACCCGAAAATGCGTTTGGTGGCTTTGTCATAGGCCTTTCGCTTCGATTCCAAATAAATCGAAACCGTAACAATATATACCCTGGCGAAAGTATCGGATAGGAATTCCATTCGAACCAATCCGAATCATTCCGGAATCTGTATCCGAATCAATCCCAGTCAATTCGAACCAATCCGAAAAAAGTTCTACATTTCGTTTTACCGTAGAATCGAAATCAATAAAGAAAAATATGCCATTCCATTTAAAAAAGGACTTCCGGTCCGAATAGGCCACTACCGGGAGGAATCGCAAGTTGAAAATACCTCCAATCGATTGGGCATAGTCCATTTACTATTAGGAGGTACTAAAGTTTTAATTTTATTAGGTATTTTAGATTTTGAAAGGGGTGGACGGGTGGTCTGGGACACTCTGTATAATTATATAATTAAAAAATAAGGTTGAACAACCACCGCAGGGTCTCACTGGGAGCAACTGCCATCTAAAAATGACACCGGCTCCCAGTAGGACGCAGTAAATCCCATTCATGGCCACGTCTCACAACCGTGAGATGGGTGGTCACAGGACACGATGAAATCAAAACGACAGGCCGGCGAAACCCTCGTGTGTTTTGAGGACACGAAGCGACCCAAGGATGACAGCTTTCTGCATCCATTTCGCAAGTGCACGCGGGTATGGCTTTAAGGTTACGAACCAGTGATAGCTTCGCACCTCCAAGAGCACCTATCACAAGGACAATTACTTGTACCGAATATTCTGGGTACATCTTTTGCAACTCCCTTTTAAGGTCTTGATACCACTCCTCCTTTTCTTTTTCCTTGGCAGTGATGTTCTTTCAGACGGTGCTGAGAATTCGATCACGAATGTAGTTCGTTTCTTGAAGTCTTGTAGAACAATGTCAGGCCTCGAGTGTGCAATGTACACTGCTGTCCGAAAATCGTAGTTCCAAAAAAATTTGGCACTTCTCATTTTGGACAATTGACTCTATCTCCCTCGGAGCGTTCGGCAGGGCAGGGTCGCGGCCAACACCGTAAGAGCGACAAAGATGGTAATGAAGGACTCTTAGGGCAGCACTATGTCTGTAGATGTACGTCGTTCCCGCGTGGGTGGGACACCCCGATAGTATGTGTTCCAGGTACTCAGCATGTGCATGACACGCTCTGCACCTATCGCTGGGAACTTCTTGACACAAAATGCGGTCACGGTACCCTAAGGTGGAAATGACACCGTCCTGGCATGCGAAAATGAAACCCTCTGTACCTGAATTAAGGCCTGATGATCTGAGGAATGCAAAAGTTTGCTCCTTCGACAAGGACTGTTTTTCTACATTTCTGTGAAAATTTCCGTGCATTTTCTTGTCGAGCAGCTCTTGATGGAATTTTTGAACTTCTGCTTTCTTCACTTCGGCTTTTAGAAGTGAAGCATCTAAATGGAGTAATGCACTTTCTTCACTTCGGCTTTTAGAAGTGAAGCATCTAGATGGAGTAATGCACTTTCATCACTTCTGATGTTAAAATGCAGGCCAAGGGTCTCGGCCGCTTTCTCCGCGGCTTTGTAAAGGAACGCTCCTTCACCAATCATCTCGTGGTTCCTGACCATTTTTAGGAGAGGATCTCTGCCATTGGCTACAATATAAGCTGTACTTAGAACGATATGGTTATGAAGACACTGGAGATTCAGAAGTCCGCGTCCGCCTTGACGGCGTGAAATGTATAATCGCGGAACTGACGAATTTATATGCAAGCTTTTATGCACATGCATGATCTTACGTGTGGTGACATCAAGGACATTAAGTTCGTTCTTCGTCCATTGAACTACCCCAAACGAGTAGAGTAGAACCGGGACGGCAAGAATGATAGTTGCATATATCTTGTTCAACGCTGACAGATTGGAAGACCAAATTTGTCGAAGAAGATACTTGTATCTGCTTCGGAGAGACTCTTTTACTGATGTTACGTCCTGAATGCGGCTTTGAGGCATGCCCAGGTATGTATAGGTCTCTCCAGTGTTAAGATGTCTGATAACACCTATATCCACAAGATCAGGGTCCTCTGGAACGCCAACAATCTTTCCGTTCTTTAGATGAATTTTGGCACATTTATCCAATCCAAAGTCCATCCCAATCTCTCCTGTGTACTTCGCGACGATATTTATGGCAGTTTGAAGTTTGCGTTTAACAGAGGCATAGAGCTTCAGGTCATCCATATAAAATACATGAGTGACCTTATGCTCGCGCTAGTCAGTGTCGCCACAGTGGTATCCAGAAGAATTTCGTAGTGCGAGAGATAGAGGCAGAAGTGTGATGCAAAAAAGTAACTACGTGTGGATGCACCTACAAGCTTTCCATCAGAGAGATGATAAGTCTATGAGAAGTTGAATCGAATGCTTTCCGGTAGTCAATCCAGGCCATTGACAGGACGCGTTGATGGGCTGCAGCGTCTTTACAGACACACCTGTCAATTAGCAGGTTCTCTCGGCATCCTTCTACACCTTTTTTGGAGCTACGTTGTTCGTACATCTCACGCAACACAGGCTCAATTCGTTGATCAATCCTGTTGTTTAGGACAGCTGTAAAGATCTTATACAGTGTTTTCAAATAAGTTATTGGCCTGTAATTCTCTGGGTTGGACAAGTTGCCTTTTTTTGGTAGGAGTATAGTGCGTCCTAACACCAGCCACTGCGGAATGGGCGTCTCTGACTTTAAAAATGAGGTGAATATGCGGGCCAAATGTTGGTGTGTAGAAGTAAACTTCTTCCACCAGAAGTTCTTGATACAATCTGGTCCAGCACCGGAAAAGTTCTTCGTTCCTCTAAGTGCTTTTTTCACCTCTTCGGCAATGATCGATGGACATTCATCCTCAGATTTTATGAGGTTGTCGCAAAATTCCTTGAAGCGGATGATATTGTCAGTATTTTCTTTCAACTCTAGTGTTTTCGGGATCTTGTATACCTCTCTCCAAAAAGTCTCTACCTCGTTGGGCTTGGGTGGATTTTTGACAGAAATAGGGTGATCATTGAACAGGCGAGATGGGTCAGCGAGAAACTGTTGATTCTCCCTGATCCATCTCTCCCTCTTCTGTATTCTTCTCCTTGCGTCAGATAACAGCCGTATTTTGTCAACAATATGCTGCTTGATTGTCAGCAGCTTTGACTTGTTTAGTGTGTGATTCAAGATCCTTAGTTCTTGGGCGAACTCTCGAACCCTTTCCGTGAACGGTTTACCAGATGTTATGTAGTCAATCACACATTGAACACGGGACGCATTCTGTCTTGCCCATCCAATCTTCTTGTTCAGTTGATATAAGCGTCATTTGGTCTTTTGATCCATCGCAGGTTTGAGCCTTCGATTTGAATCAGCCAAAGCTCTCGCAGCACCATAAACTGAGCAATTGATGGTCCATTTCAGCCAGATCTTGGGGCTTAAGAGGAATTTGCATGTTAATGTTCTTTCTTGTCCTGAAATCGTGATCATCGCTCAGAAGGTGCCTGTTTTCCGCGGTTGGTCTTAATGTCGTTTCCTCATCTTCGGCTGCAGCTTGATCAAGCAGCGGTTGGGGAAGCGCTCCGCGTATATATCCATTTTTACAGAGGTAGGCACATTGATTTCGCAACGATTGAATCGAAACGTGCTGAAGCTCTGGGTGTTTTTGGCACCACAGAGTATGCATACGCGCCATAAAGCCTCGGTGAACAGGGATAATGCTACCATCGTAGCAGTCTAGCAAGTCATCCTTGAGTTGATTCGTCCACTCAATGTGGGCGTTTCATCGGTCCGTCGTCGTGTTTCCATCTAAATTATTTTCAGCACCCCGAAATCTAGGATTATCAGCATTGTTCGCCGACCCATTGCCGGGTGCTCTGCGCGTTCGATCGTTTTGAACCGCATTTACAACTTTTGGG
>CAKNWT010181632.1:0-13220 GCA_932066315.1 Andricus coriarius
TTTCAATACCAATGCATATTATGAATTGTGATAAGATAAATTTATTGAAATGATAGATTTTTCAGGGTAGTTGAGAATAAAAATTAGTGCAAAATCGGAATAAGTAGTACCAGCTTGAGATACATAAATAAATATGATATACATTTGATATAATAGTGTTGAACATAATGTAGAAAAGTTCAGATATTGGACAAAATCGAGTGCGAAGCACGAGGTTCGTGATGAGAATGTGCTCGTTAAAGCCAAAGAAGCTTTAACAAAAGAGAATTCACAATCACCAAATTACAGTTGTCGATGATTTGACCTTTAATTTTAAAAGGTCTGGGCGCAAATGTGGGGGACATACAGAGACCGAGCGCGTAGCGCGAGGTAAATACACCATCGAGCGCGAAGCGCGATAACCAACAGTCGCGCGGCGTCGGCGCGCTCAAACTTGAGAGCCGCGCGTGCAGCGCGCAATAAGAATATGCCCGCGCAGCGGGCAGATTTTTTTGATTTGATGTACACCAAAAATTATCACAAATTCACTCGAAATAAAAATACAATAAGCTGTATGTCTTTTTTTAAATCATCCAAACAAAAATTGATTCATTATTAGTATGTAAAATGTAGTAATGCAAAGGCAAGATAACGGTTGAAGTATTTATTCATATTAAACGTTTGTTGCAATGTTATAAAAAAGAGCGCTTACTGCAAAAACCTGACGAAAATTCGTTTGCGCTTCGGTGAAGAATATCAAACCTCTTCTCTTAATGATCATTGTTTTCTACGTTTTCTTTTTCTTTGAGTATATCAGTCATTTTTTAAGCAACAAAATATTTTTCGCCGATGTGCAAACAAATAATAATTCTTAACTAATCCTTACAAACATTATCGGGACAATACTTATAATATTTTTGTGGTAATTAAAAAAGCAGTGAAAATGCAAATTGGATGATGAGGAAGTAAATTAACAACGCCCACGGTCCTGGACGCGTTTCCTTGGCGCTGCACGCAGAATGTTATCGACACGAAGAATCATTTCGGCTGCTTCAGCTGCACTCAAAAGAACCTGCCTTTTTACGGCCCAGGATTCCGTGATGCCGAGCTTCTTCATGCAACCAATTTCACCACGGTCCATGTCTGCAAAACAAATTTTAAGGAAATTAATACGTATGATGGGACAAAGATAAATGTATTGCAATTCGGTATAGTTACATGAGAACGCCAATTATCTACGAAACCAACTTAATGAATATTTTAAATGCCAACAAGGGTACCAACATGATAACACACCAAAAATGAAGTCAAACTGCTTCCAACGTTCGTTAAATTGCCAAACCTAACCATTATTTTGTCGTGTGAATGAAAACTTCAATAATCATATTTAATTGAATTTATAGACGTCATAAGTAGTATATCAGGGCATTTTTTCAAGAGCATACTTAATTGTTTCTTAAATTGCAATATAAAATTGAATAAGAACGATTTGTAAACAATTTGTACAATTGATAAAAGTAGCTTTATATTACTATAGTTGACTATTTTGTAGAAGAATAGTTTTCTTTTTGATTGGAATTAATTTTTTGAACTGAAAATTTAACTATTCTATTTTTGATTGAAAATTGCTCGTTTTGCTTGAACACTCAACAGTTTGTTCGCAATTTTTTCTCTCTGTTAACTGACAAAGTCATCTTTCTTGGTTGAATGCAACTGTTTTCTTTAAACTATAAATTAAAATATTTTTTGGTGAAATATCAACTTGTACATTTTTGTAGAGAATTTATCTTTTTTCGAATGAAAATTTAATTAATTAGTTGAAAGTTAAACTCTTTTGTTAAAAATTAATTTTTAGGTTGAAGATTCATAATTTTAGTTGAAAATTCATCTCTTTAGTTGAAACGTAATTTTTTAACAGAAAATTTAACTATTTAATTTTTGATAAAAAATTGATATTTTTAGTTGAAAATTGTCCTTTTTGGTAGAAAATTAATCCTCTTGTTTGAAAATTCATCTTTTTGATGAAAATATGAAATATTCCAATAAATATTTATAATTTTAGCTGAAAATTCACCTTTTCTGGAAAAAATAAAACTACTTGGCTGAAAGTTGAACTCTTTTGTTGAAGATTAATTGTTTTCATTGTTTAAAATTCATCTATGCCAGTTTAAGATACATAATTTTAAATGAAAATTTGTTTTCTTTTTTGTGGAGAATTAATTTTTCAACTTGAAATTTAATTATTCCATTTTTTGTTAAATACTTATCTTTTTTACTTCAAAACTCAACTATTTTGTTGAAAATTGATATTTTTTCATTGAAAATTGAAATATTTGGTTAAGAATACATGTATTTTGTTGAAAAATCGTATTTTTTGTAGAAAATTGAACTATTTGGTGAAAATTTTAATTGCAATATTTTTACTTGAAAAGTTAGGAATTTGAAGCAGTTTAAATCGAAGTTAATATCGTACCCACATTAATTTTACCTCAATATGGACTGAATGGTAACTACCGTGGAGTCTCACCTATTTCCCATCTCCCTTATTTCCCGTCTCTTCTATTTCTACTCGGCCGTACACGGTTATATCTATTGCGCAGTTCTGGCACCTCCCACCACGGTTCCGGTATATTCTCCTCGGCGTCAGTGGCTGACCAATTAAAAAGAGGCCCGAAGAGCGGGAAGCCTTGAATTGAGTATTTTTTTATGACGTCATGGGAATATTTCATACGACTTTTTTGAGAAAATATTCTAAACGTAAGTCATAAATGTACAAATAGTAATATTTCTCAAGTGTAGAATCTATTTTCTCAGTCATGTTCCATTCTTTTGTCGATTAACGACCTTTCAGTTTCACGAAATAAAATAAAATATCCTAAATGTCAGGTGAGTCGTACTCTAACTTTAAATTTCGGACAGTTGCTCGTATTTCGTGAATCTGATGCTGACTCCCACAATGTGTCTTAAGATTCGTACGTATCGTCGATACGCGTACGTTTCTATGGCACCAACGCGTTGTTACCAACTGTAAAATTAAAATTTCGTTTAATTTGCAGATTTAAGAACGAAATGTCTGCTTTTCTGATAGTAGTATTGTGACAGTGTTCAAAATCTATATTTTTCCACATATCATAGCTTCAAATTACACTGTAATATTCAACAGCATTTACTTATAATTTTTATATCATTTTTTTATTGTAAACCAGCAAAACATTTTCTTATTTCAAAAATGTCACATTTTTGTTCCTTTTTGAAGTTCTAGGTAACCTCAAACTAATATCTTTTCGTGGCTTTTTTTTAGTATAATTCACTTTTCCATTACTTTTAAACAGCATGTAACTAATAGAAGAATCTTTCCTGTTTCCGAGAAGAAATCCAACAACTGATGCGACAGTTGGTGATAACGCGTTGGTGCCATAGGAACGTACGCGTATCGACGATACATGAAAATCTTAAGATACATTGTGGAGTCAGTATCAAAGGTCTTCAACCGATAAAAGGATGAAGAAACAGAATTGCGCAAATGCATTCTACACTTGAAAAGATTACTATGCAGACCTTTATAACTTACCTTTACGTTTCGGAGATTTTCTCCAAAAAGTCGCATGCAGTTGCAGTACCATGTACTAACCTTCCTGACGGCTGACATTTCCTCCAACTAGTCTAGCATATCATCACGGTACGTCATGCTGCAAAACTCACTATTCCGCGAAATATTTGCGTCCTTTTTTGATTCTATAATATTGATTTTTAGTTGGCGAATTGTCGTACGTCAACAAAACCACTTAAAAGACACTTGAAAAAGACTAATGCATGCATGCAGACCACGGAGTAATAATAAGGAGACCGATCATGCTGTACAAAAAGCCTCGAGTTTTGACTGCGGTAACTGTACATTTACTGCCCAGCTCAGATGTTTCTAATCAGCACATTATGGCCAATCGGTCCTGCGCACTGTGATCTGCTATCTCCTTTTCTTCCGCGAGAAGTGTGCGAGTGAGCGCCGTGTTTAATGAAAACTGAGGTTACGTTCCCGTAAATATTAATAATATTTAACTGAACAATTTTAAAAGTAGAATTTAAATTATTTTAATTTTAAGTCGTTCTAAATTAATGATTGTTCAATTGTTATTTATAAACTAAAATTGGTTTAAAATGTTTTTAAATATTCTCTTAGAATTTATTAAAAATGAAAACTCACTTTAAATTCTCCTAGTAATCGTAAGTAAAACTTTCTATTATCATGAAATGTTTGAAAACCCTTAAAAAGCTTTAAAATTCTATTTCAAAATCTTCAAAAATTTACGTTTTATATTATATTTTTTGGAATCTTTTTAAATTTGGAATTATCTTGTAAATTTTTTCAAAACTTCTAAATATTTTTTAAAACCATTAAGATTATTTCTAAGACAAATTTATTAATCCTGAAAAATAAACAAAATGGACTTAAAATCTTTCAGATTATTTTTTGTACAATTCGGAAAGTCTTTCGAAATCTTTATAAACATTGATATAACCTCAATTTGGTGTCGTTGTTGTCATCACGGAGTGGTTGTCATACACTGGCGCTCACTCGCACACTTCTCGCGCGAGAAAAGGAGATAGCAGATCACAGTGCGCATGACCGAGTGGCCATAATGTGCTGATTAGAAACTTCTGAACTGGGCAGTAAATGTACAGTTACCGCAGTCAGAACGCATGTACGGTGATCGGTCTCCTTATTATTACTCCGTGATGCAGACTAACGACCGCGACTTTTTCAACTGCGCAATAAGCCGGATATTCACTCGCCTGAACCGTTTCCACAATATTGCGCAGTATGCTCGACTGAGTACTCGCACACGGCGACCCTTCCGAGGCGAGTCGCAACCGTCTCTCACCCCTTGAGCTGAGAAACTGTGTGGGCCAGCAGTTCTAGGAATGTCGGGTGTATTTATTTGTATTATTATTCAGTATTTCTTGATTTCAAATTAACCCGCGCTTTTCGGTTGAAAAAGTTGCGTAGAGGCGACGCATCGATACCAGAACGGGGCAGCCAATGAACGTCGCTTGTACCAAATATCCTGCCCACTCGCGGTAAAGGTGGGGCTTCCTCCAGTGTGGAAATAAAAGAATCGTTTCGTTTCAAGGTCGGGGAAATAGGCGAGGCTTCACTTTATAAGAAGATGAAATGAAAATTGGTTTGAATTATTATTCAAATTCACGGACTTTAGGGAATTTAAGAATATGTTGTAACATAATTAGTCAAGGCTTTATAAATTAATAATAATTAATTGAATCCCTAGAAACTTAAAAAAACTTTATTTCGTGCTATGCAAAATTATACCTGGGAAAAACCTGGAATTTTCAGAAATTTTTTCCATGATTTGAGTAACCACCCCGTGTGGAATTTTTTGAGTGCATAATGATGACTTTCTGGTGGTAAAAAATGTATATTTATTCATTCGTATTGACATTAGTATAGGTTATGTCTGAAATTTTGTTTGTTGGTACAATAAAAAGTATGATGTTTCATAGAAAACTGACAGAAATTCGAAATTAGAAGGTGCAATATATGTAGTATTGTGGAATTCTAACGAAATAAGTAATCTTTTCGACTCCTTTTTGTATTTTATAAGAACGTATTTACAACGTTTTTCCAGATATTATTATAATCTCTAAGTTGCGCATATTTCTCCTCATATACTTTACGTTTTTTTCAACTTTGAAAATACTTACTTAATCCCATGGTAAAAGCTCCAGAATTATGAGAGGCACGAAGTTCGCTGACCAATTGTGCGGAATCATATCCGGCATTATCAGCGATGACGGTTGGAAGTTGGGACAAAGCCTTGGCAAAAGCTTCCATGGCAACGGCTTCTTTGCCTGGGGTAGCTGCAGCAGCACGCATAACGGCACAGGCCATCACCATTTCGCTGCATCCACCACCATATACAACTCTCGACTCCTGTACTGTTGCGGCCAAAACGCAAAGCGCATCGTGTAAGGAACGCTCGGCCTCATCGAGAATCTGCTGAGTTGCTCCACGAATCACGACCGTGCAGGCTTCTCCAAGGGAAACGCCCGAAAAACGTAGGAGGGTGTCTTCTCCAATCATCACCTGGAAGCATACAATAAGTAATATTATTCAACTTTCAACATCATTCAATTTTATTACATACAAGGGGAATATTGTAAAGAATAACATTTTATTTAAAAAGTTTATTACCTGTTCAATCACTTTGCATTTTCCAAGAGACACCAGCTCTGGGTGTTCAAAAGTGCTGACGATCTCGCCACCAGTGACGAGCGCGAGACGCTCGATTCCATCAAAGTCTGCATGCTCAATTGCCATGACGCCTGCGTCAGCGAACAATTGCTCCGGGTAATTGTAAATCAACTGCCTGTTTATGAAAACGTTGCAGCCGTGTTTCAAGATCTTGTCAACTTTGTCCTACAAAAAAAATATTAGATTTTCAATAACAGGTATAATTGGTGAAAATAAGTTTTTTAGGTTGTGCCGAATGGCTGGCCACTCTATTCTTGAGTGTATAACAGATTTCAAGATTTGAAAGATTTCACAGAGATTTAAATGCTTTTACAAAGATTTCTATAATTTCACAAAGTTTTCAATGATTTTAGAGTTAATAAAGATTTTAAAAATTTCACAAATATGTCAAATATTTCGCAATGTTTTCACGAAGGTTCGTGAACCAGATATCAAGAGTGATTAATCCGACGGCACGCCTCCTCAGAACCAAGTTCAACTTAAACGAGCAGGATAAAGTTTGTGCCCTCGAAATGATGTTTTGAAGATGCCTCCTTAGTATTTTTACCGATTTTTTCGAAAGGAACAAGTAATAAGTAAAGTTTTCTCTGATAATAAACTTCTAAGATGCAAAAAGGTTCACAAATTTCCGAACAATATACAAAAAAAAGAAAGTTCTAGCATGAATAGTTATAAATAGTTATAGTCTTTTATAGCAGGCTGCTTTTTGTGGAATTCTTTTTACAAATTGAGTTGCCGAATCGAATAAGGGCACATAAAATTATTTCGCCGGGAGAGGGAAGACCCCTGGAGGCTGTCAAAAACATTTTCGAATTTTAATTTTTAAAGACTATGTCTAGATGTAGAATTTCATTGCGCATCTTTTTCCCCCAGGCACAAAATTGTACCTTTTTTAGTTTTTTAATTAAAGCCAAAAAACGGACTTTTTAAAAAAAATCTATTTTAATTCGTTTTTCACTTCAACTCGTGCTCAGTCAGTCAGTTTTTGGGATTTTTAAATACAATTTTCAGGGAATTTAGTTCGAAATGTCCTTCGGCTGATAGAGTAAAAGGAATTTAAAAATTTATTTTAAAAAGTTGTTAATGGTATTTTCTGATGCTCGGCGCACATCAGACTTCTTTTACATCCAGCATTTCGTTTATCGAGCGAATTTTGAGCGACAAAAAACTTCCAGCGAGAAAGTAGCTAACAACCGTACAAATCAGTTTTCTGGAAAATTTTAGCCAAATCAAAGGCTAGCGGCTAGGCGACTCGCGTGCGGACTGTAACGAGTCTCAGCTGCGATTCACCGGTGCCAAAGATAAAAACCTATCAAGTAATCAGGCAATACCAAAGTATTATGAATTAATAATTAGATAAATAATATTGCACAATGTCAAATTCCTTCATTTGATATTATTTACAATGGAAGGTTTCTATTTTTGAGATAAGCTGTACAAAAGTAAAACAAAACATAAACATCTAATAGTTGAGATTCGCTGGATTCCCAATTCCGCGAATTTGGCTATGCTTAAAATTCTTGGAATTGAAGAAAGTAAAAGATCGATAAAGTGCACTTGTTTTTCGTCCACATTGTAACAGAGCGTTAGTATTTCTTTCATTTCAGAAGAGAAATGTCACTGGATTTTTAATCGTAAGTTCAGAAAGCGAGATATTTATATTAAAGACGTTCATATCTTTTTAAATGGTAATTAATTAAAGAAGGGAAAAAGCTTTAAAATTAAAATACATTTTTTTCGAACTTCCAATTCTGGAAATTGTCAGAGATTATATGCTTTTCTTACGCTTGTCTCAAAAATAGAACAATTATATTGTACAGAATATTAAATGAATAAATTATTTTAGATTATGCAATATTATTAATTTATTTATTCATAATACTTTGATATTACCTGATTAATTAATTAGTTTTTATTTTTGGCGCCGGTGAACTGTATTATGAATCGGATCTGAGACTTGAGCTAGCGACTTGAGACATTAATAATTTCTTGAATATCAATTCGGTTGGGCTAAGATTTTCCAGAAAACTTCTTTGTACTGTTGTTAACAACTTTCTCGCTGGAAGTTTTTTGTTACTTAAAATTCGCTCAATAAAAGAAACGCTGGAAGTTAAAGAAGTCCGATATGGGCTGCGGATCAGAAAAAGATTAATAACAATTTTTTGTTAATTTCTTTCGCTCTATAAATCGAAGGACATTTTAAACCACATTCCCTAACAATTTTATTAAAAAATTACAAAGACTGACTGAGCACGAGTTTAAGTGAAAAACGAATTAAAATCGATTTTTCCAAAAGCCTGAAGGAAAAAAGATTCGCAATGAAATTCTACATCTAGATATAGTCTTCAAAAATTAAAATTCGAAAATGGTTTAGCTGAATTGAATAGTCGAATTATGGTAACTGTTTTGTTTCAGTGCAACAACCCAATGAATTTATCGTTCCCTAATGTCATGCGAAACCCCATTGATTGTATTAATACATTAGAAATATATAAAATAACAATAAAGCATTTTTACATCGCACTCGCTCAAAAAGACCAACTTCACTCCCTTGTCACACAATTTACTATTAAAGCCTTTTTTTCGACAAAAAATGAAATTTTCTGTGTAAAGGACTACAATCTAATTTTGTAAATTACCTTCATCTTTTCCTTCTCGGCAACTTCCAACTCTGCGATCTTCGCCATTGAGTCAACTCGAACCCTCGACCCGAAGACCTGAAGAGTACATTTTATATTACATTTTTACATTTAAAAGCAGATACTAAGTTTTAAATGATCCCAAAGTTTTGAGTCTCGCCTTAATTTTGTCCGTGTCCATGGGAGTGTTGGCGATAAGGATCTTAGCATCCGTGATCTTCTGGGGCTGGTGAACTCCGGGCTTTTTGTCCAGCAAAAATCCTTCGTCCAAGAAGGAATCAGCGAGGGTTGCTCCTCGTTTTTTGATGATCTGGATTGCTGAGAGATTTCCGGATCCCTTGAGTCTCGTGACTGCGTCCACTGCCAACTTGCTGAACTGTTCCTTGTGGTGAGAGAGGATCTTCGAGCTCAAAGTTGTGCGAGCAATATTCATTAAATCCTCCCGGAAACGTTCGGGATCAGCGGAATTGTCAGAAGCTGCGTTTTGAAGAGCTGTTCGTGCAACTTCTACTGCCATTCTCCAGCCCGTGATTATCGTCTGCGGGTGAATCTTCTGCTCGATCATCTTCTCTGCTTCTCTCAATAATTCAGCAGCTGTGAAAATAATTTTTAAAACATAAGAATCTTATATGAATAAATACGAAAAAATTGGAAAATATCTCTGTTAATTGAAAATGCTGGTGATAATTTAATAATTTATTGTTTTATTTTACCAAGGACAGTAACAGAAGTAGTTCCATCACCAACTTCATCATCCTGAACCCTGGACATATCGACGAGGATTTTTGCAGCTGGATTGTCAACTCCGACACTTTTCAGAATTGTCGCACCATCATTGGTGACTTGGACTTGACCAGCAGAGCGCCCGTGAGCGACCAAAATTTTGTCCATTCCCTTAGGACCTAGAGTGGATTTTACGAGGTCACCAATCGCGATTGCACCGACGAATAAATCCAGACGGGCTGTTTCCGCCTTTTCCTCCTCGGCATTTGCCTTCAAAATCCTCACGGGATTTAACGAAACCTGAATAGATAAAAATGGTGAATTACAGTTTTAAAGATGGCAATCCTTCTACAGGGTAGTTCAAATCAGAGAAGAATTCTCGGTCATTAAACTTTCCAAAGTCATGCTAGGGAAACTGACTGTCGATTTTGTAAGAATTCAAAATCGTAAAATTTAAACTAAGACTTACTAATTTAACCATTTTTAATTTATTACAATCGCCATCAAACAAACGCACGCCATAAAGCATTAAAAACTGCTAAAACATTTAAAACAAACATTAAAAATCGTACAATTTCAAGCATTAGCCTTCACAATTCGACCGTCTCAAAATCGAAATCATTTAAAACGTTATAATTTGAAAATGGAAACATTAAAAACATTCAATAACTTAATTTGAAATCATGCAATTTAAAATTATTTAAATTTAATTTTTAATTTCGACAATTTTTAACGATTTAATTTTAAAACAAAATATTTGTTCAACTTTGATTTGCAGTTATTAAATTTTGAACGCTGTGAATTTTAAATCATTTAAATTTCAATGCATTTCAAAGTTTTCGATAGCAGACGCTTTCAGTTTCCAGTTATGAAATTTTTAACACTTTAAAATTAAACTTACTCAACTATTAGAGCTTTCAATTTGAAATTTGCTATAATTTCCCAATTGAAACTAAACTTAGTGCTTTTGTATTAAAATACTTCATAAAGAATCATTCATTGTAAGCTCTAAATTTCAAGTTTAAAAACGTAAAATATTTTTTTTCTTACAACAAACATGAAAAGAGTAAAAAAAAAAAGTTTGAAAATGAAAAGAAATGTGAAAGTGTATATTTTTCAATATTTTTTTTTTAATTTCACAATCAAGCCTTTTATATTACATTTTCAATAAATCACGTTAAAAATGCAGGTAGCATTGTAATATCAAGAGTGACATTAAAAGATTGGATCGGTTTTTCTACTACGAATGTAAAAATTTCCAATTAAAAAATTGAATGCAGAGCCATTTCAATGTCTCAAAAAGTTTTCGAATAATCTGAACCCTAAAAAATCTCAAGAAAAAGTTATTTTTAGGTTATGTGCATACAGGTCTAAAAAAGAAAAAAAGGCAAAGAAAATCCGTCAAAACTCAAGGGAATTACTTATGGACTTAAAATATTGAAAGAATTTCAGAACAATAAACAAAAATTGTAAAGAAAGAACTACAAAATTAGATGTAAATTAACAAAAAATAGGAAACAAAGAAGGATCAAGAAAATTCCTAAAAACAGATATATCGAGAAGGCAGTATCTATGTGGACCGAAAAAGAAAACCCCGGCTATTTGTACCGTAAATTCGGTACAAATAGTCCCTTTTTCAGGTCCCGCTATTCGTACCGAAGTTTCGGTACACGCAGCTGCAGTCTATTGAAAAACCATCTCACTTCCAACTTAAAAAAACTGTCACAAATAGCCATTTTAAGAAATTGTCAAACTCAATCAATGTTTCCTCTGAATAATGAAAAACGTAATAAAAGTTCGATAATTTGTCATCATCCGGTGAAAACGTAAGACCCAACCCCAAATCCTGAACGAATGCTCTGAAAGGTTTCTCAAAGTGGAAAAGTTTGAAACAGACCAAAATTAGTTTGAGATTTGCACCAAGCGTTAATGGCCAAAGAATTGTTTTGTTTTTTCATTAAAAATCTCGTAAAAGTGAAGATTTTCAAGAAGCAAGAGATAAAACAAGAAGCAAACACGTGTGTCATGTCGCTTGGACGGCCGACTCCAAAATTCACTTCTCTCAAAAATGACGTCCGATTTTTTTCAATCTAATTTTGGAAAACAATTTTCACAGGCATAAAAATGATGAAAAGTAATAATTACCATTGTGAATTTCTCGGAGAAAAACGATTCTTGAACAATAAACCGGGCACGTTTAACTCACGAAAAAATACACGAAGGATGCGAGTAGCCTCGAAATTGTCCTGTGTAGATGGCGCAGCAATGAGGTCACGTGATGAAACGAAGTGTGGCTGGTACCGAATTTGTTTTCCTTATAAGGATATTTTGTGAGAATGAAATAATAATAAATTCATTCCTATTTGTTCTAACTTGTATGTTACAGCCAGAATAATTTTCCTGTCAATAAAATGCGAACTGTTATATATCTTTTCTCAAGTTTTCAGGATTATTTATAAGTATACATTATTTTTTTATTTGCTATATGTAAATAACCGCATATGGTGAAAAAAGTTTGTATCACAGGTTTATATACCTTTAGGGTTCTTTTTTTTAATTCGTGAAGAAGAATTTGACGTTTTTATTTTTAAATTGGGAAATTCATGTAAATTGGGTAAATCCGAGGGTAAATCTCTACACATTAATTTTTTTTTTCTTTTCTTCAGATTCTGTGTTAAATAATTTATCTGACGGCTTTTGTAGGTAGGTATGTGATATATGATGTTATATATTTTTTCTATCAAATAAAAAAAAACCATTAAATATATGGTATGTTCGATTCCGACATTATCGACATTCTGACAGTATTTAAATAAAACAGTAAGTAACACCTAATAATAAAGTATTGACTTTAAGGGCATGTGATAATTCAATCGGGTTCAGTTCCCCCGGGTTTTTGTCCACAAAACTTAAAATTTTTAAAAACTGAATTCGGAGATGCTATACAATAGAATAACGGACGTCCCCGAACTTTTTTTTTAGGTATAATCGGTTGTCAAGTTTCTGTCATTCCGATGATATTGGTATCGTTTGTACCGAGTGGTATAGAGGGCGTCCTAACGAGCATAAATTATATTATTTATGAAACATATTTTTTGGATTGCCTACAAACAAGCTTAGTTCCGGGACATTAGTTACTATGTTTTATTACTTGTCCTAAGTTTTCGACCAAAAATATTGTGTAGTTTGGAAGTAAAGCTGCGGGGAGAAGTGTAACACACATAACCTCAAAATACACACATATTAATCAAATTTAGCAAAATGAATTTTTTAAAATTATTTCACAACAGAAGAGTTCGGGGACGTCCGTTAGCATGTTCGCTATCATTCCCCAAATTTTTAAGGCAAAATCTTTATTATTGTAGGAAAAAAGCCGGGGGAACCTAACACTGCTAAAATCGATCATTGCTTATGTATCACATGCCCTTAATATAGTCAAAGAAAGACCATTTTATGAGAAACAATTGTGTTGTGATTTAAACTGAAAATAATGCCATAATTTTAATATTTTGCAGAACCTGCTAAGTTTGACATTTTAAACTAAATTAAAAATTTTAATTGAGAGGCAATCGTAAATTGAACTTCGTAATTTAGAAGACTACCTTAAATTG
>CAKNWT010181641.1:0-11560 GCA_932066315.1 Andricus coriarius
GTATCCTCTAAGGGTTTACATGACCTCCGTATCTTACAAGACCATCTACAAACTTCATATTATCTTATCCTTACTATTTACAAACATTGACAACTATTTACACCAATTCTTATATCTAGCTCTGGCTTAATCGAATGTCAGGGTACCATCGGATAACTGAGGCCTGGCTAACCTTGTTTTATTGTTTTGCGCTTCGCCTCGAAGGAACTCCAGCTCGAAGCTCGACGAGCCGAGGCGTTGTGGTGCTCAACCTAAAGCTACTGTCTACGTTGCGATGGTATGTAACTTTCAAATTTAAATAGCTCTGTTCCACACCACTATGGAGGTCGAGAATAAGGACCATTTTTTTACGTGGTGATCCCCAGTAGGCCTAGTCCACTTGTCAATGAAGTAGGCAATGTTTTTTTTTTTATTTTTGATTCAAGTAATTCATAATAAGTGTGGTAATCCCCGACACATATGCAGATTCCACTTGTCAATTTAATCATGCAAATTTCACCTGACATGCATTTAATGTAGGTAAAAATAAACAAGTGTCAAATGTGAAACCGAGGTCTTATGAACCATCCCTATCCCCACTATTAGTTGGATAGTTAGCCGCATGAGAAATTCCGTAGCGGTAAACAGTTCTTAAATTTAGAGGTTAAAAAATTTGCTGAAATTTATTAGATCTGGGGTGCTGCTCTAATACGTATATTAGATTGCAAACAATTTTTTTTTAAAAAGATTATGAAAATGGTCACAAATATATTTAATTAGGAAGCAAAAAAGAACTACATGTTTCACTGAAAAGTAGAATCAGCCTTTTTCTATAATGAAAATATGTCTCCCGATTGGTTATCAATACATATAATGTAGTATGAATACCATAAATTCACAAACATATTTAATTAAAAACCAAAAAAGAACTGCATGCTTCATTGAAAAGTAGAATCAGTCTTGTTCTATAATGAAAATATATCTCCTGATTGGTTATCATGACATACAATGTAGTATGAATACCATAAAAAATTTATTGATGTAGCGTGCAGTAACGTACGTTAGTTTGCATTACAGTTAGCCCAAAATTGTAACGCGTTAACCTTACCGTGTTAGAGGTGGCTAGGTTAAATGGGAATTAAGTTTTAAATGTACCATCGCAACGTACACAGTAGTCTCCGTTTGAGCACCACAACGCCTCGTCGAGCTTCGAGCTGGAGTTCCGTCGAGGCGGAGCTTAAAACAATAGAAAAGGTCGGATGAGTGAGCGAGCGATCGAAACGAGGAAGCGAGAGAGCAAGCGAGCGAAAGCGAGCGCACGCGCATCTTAATCTACTCATACTATTACATAATAACTACTTACCGATCTTTACGCTTCTAATCTATGCGACTTCCGTTCCTTTTTTCCTTCAATTTCACTTCTCTTCTATCTTATGTTCATTTTGCCATTTTTCAACGTCCATTCTTTCATTCTTTCTTATTCGCCCATCTAACCCCCTTAACTCCTACATCCAGTCCTCACCCATTCCCTCCTTCCCTAGAATCTTCACCGCATTCTCTTGCCAACTTCCTTTATCTTGCATTCAGATATTCTGCACTTTCTGTTCTCTTCCTTTTCCCCATACATCCCCTCGCTTACCTTGTTTCCCAATCTAAATCTTGCTATTCTGGTCCATCTTCTCTCTCCCCATCCCTTTTCTGAATACTTTGGTACTCCTCTCTTGTATCTCTAGCACTAAAAAGCTCTGCCCTTTCTTCTTCCCATCTTGTTAGTTCTACCGCCCTCCCTCTCCTTTCTTCTACCTCCTTCAAACACTTTTTCGCTAACTCCCCTCCTTTTCCCTCCCTTAACTTCATCTCAAATTGCCATGCCCTTTTACCCGCTCTAGAACTTAATTTATGCCTCTGTGCTTCCTCTCTCATCATATATCCAGGTGTCCTCCAGTCTACTTCTAGCGTCCACTTTATATACCTTTCTTGTAAATTATCAATCTCTTTCCTTTCCTTTTATCCCCATATCTCTGCTCCATAACCTAATACCGGCCATACCAGTGTATCAAATAACCACTTTACTCCCTTCCATCTCCCAGTCCACTCTTTCTTTTTTTTTCCCTCGTATTCTAAACCACATTATGTTTGTCTTTTCTACATTTAAATTGAACTTTTTCCCATCTAAGTATTTATCCAATTCTGTAATTAAGCCCGTCATCTCGTCTTCATCCTCTTCCATCAACACTATATCGTCCACGCATGCCAGTGTATATATTTTTTTCTCTCCCATCCAAACTCCTCCCCATCCCTTTCTCTTAATTTCTTCTTCTAAATCTGAGATTAATAATGATATTAAATTATAAATTTAAAAAATGCTTTGCCTTGCCCTAAAACCTATTCTTCTTCTAATAAGCTTATGGTATCTAAAAATTGGTAGAGTGAAAAAATTTTTTTACGTTTGTATCCACAATTTTTGTTAACATCTCATTATCGTAAAATGAATAATTATGAAAATAAGCAAGGAAAATGATTGAAAACCAGAGTAATATGTTTGTTGTGTTTAATATCATTCACCTAATGTCTTAATTATCAAATATGATTAAAGATCCGGCTGAACCTGACGACGGGTTTCGAGGAGGTTTTTTCGAAGAATCCCACCTCTGGACCATCAATTGTACTGTATAGGATGCTGTCAGAACTTTGGCATGCGATAGTAAGGCTATATACTCTGCAAATCGTCCGATATCCCAGAGGCACTGGTTTAGAAACACTTTCTAGTACCATGTACCCTTCGGACGATTGATTACTCCTAGTTTTGAGGATTTTTCTGTTGGGACCATCCAAGGACCATTGTCCGCGACTGCTTATTTAGTTTGTAGATATATTCAGCAGTAACCCTTGGTACAAAGGCCCCTCATCCGCAACCTAATGACGCATCCGGCATGAGGAAAACCGCGGTTTTGGCTCTAAATGTGACGACGGTATGCTTAAGTGGAAACGACACCGTCTTGACACGCCAAAATGAAACCGACTATGACCGACTTCAATCCGGGTAATTTCAGGAACGCGAAGGTATGTTCCTAGGACATCGACTGATTCTTCATATTTCTGTGGAAGACGTCGCGCATCCTCTTTTCGAAAAGCTGTTCACGGAAGTTATTCTTCTATGTTTTCTTGGTCAGGGCCTTCAGGAGTGAGTACTCGAGATGAATAATGCTTGATGCATTATTCTCACCCATAATATTGAAGTCAAGACCAAGTGCTTCAGCAGCCTTCGCCTCTGCTTTGTACAGAAACGCTCCTTTGCCCACTTCTTTATGGTTCCTGGCCATTTTAAGATGAGGGTTTTGTCCATTTGCGACTATGTGTTCTCTGCCAGAATAATCCTGTTGTGAAGGCATTCGAGATTCAGTATTTCGCGACCACTTTGACGGCGTGAGACAGAAGACTTAAGGTGCAGAGGAAAAGTTTTTCGTGCCCCTAAGTGCTTTTTTAACTTTTACGGCAGTGATTGATGGGCATTCCTCAAATGTTATGAGGTTGTCGCAAAACTCCTTGAAGTGGATAATATTATCAGTATCTTCTTTCAACTCCAGTGTTTTCGGGATCTTGTATACCTCTTTCCAAAAAATGTCTCTACCTCATTGGGCTTGGGTGAATTTTTGACAGAAACAGGGAGATCGCTGAAGAGGCGCGATCGGTCAGCGAGAAACTGATGATTCTCCCTGACCAATCTCTCCCTCTGCTTTATTCTCATCCTTGTCTGAGATAACACGTTTATTTTGAAAACAATGTGCTGCTTGATTGTCAGCAGTTTTGACTTGTTCAGTGTGTGATTGTACATCCTCAGTTCTAAGTCGAAATTTCGAACCCTTTCCGTGAACGTCTACCAGATGTTATGTAGTCAATAACACACTAAACACAGGAAGCATTCTGTCTTGCTCATCCAACCTTCTTGTTCAGTTGATGCAATCGTCTTTGGCTCTTTTGATTCGTCCTCGATTTTGCGCTTCGAGTTGATTCAGCCAAAGCAGTCGTTGTGATTTCGTCGTGCCCTGTGACCACCCATCTTACGGTCGTGAGATGTGGCAGTTACTCTCAGTGGGATCCTGCGGTGGTTGTTTAACCCATTTTTTATAATTATATACATCTAGTTACGGTTACTTTGGAATCGAACCGAAGGGCCTATGAGAAAGCCACCGGACGCGTCTTCAGAAAGACAACGTTTTTGAAGTATTAGGATACCAGTATGGCCCCTGAGGGACCAGGTTACATGGCGCGACTGCATGCTCTATGATGCGAGAAACACCCAGGGCTCTCACTCTTGTCGCATCAACTTCTACAAACGATTTAGTTATCTTGCTACTACCAGTGTTTTTTTTAACTTGAGACATCAAAATATCTCAAGAAATACACATCCTATTAAGAAATATCCGTAATAAAAACTTTTTATTTTGCAGGGGGAAAAGCGACTTTAAACAAATTTACACCACTTGACCCCCCTCAGGAGGCAGGAGGGGGGGGTTACTTTGTAATTTCCAATGTCGCCTGGGGGGTGGGGTGGGGTAAATTTGGTTCAAAGTCGCTTTTCCCCCTCGAAAATAGAAAGTTTTTATTACGGATATTTTTTTCATAGGATGCGTATGATTTTAAGATATTTCGATGGCTCAAGTTAAAAAAAAACACCATGTATAGATCGGACAAGACAATTATTTTTTTTTTTCAGTTTATAAATGTTTCTGTATTCAATAATTAAAAATATCAGTGTTAAGTCCAACATATATAAACTATATATAACTTTATCAGCTGGGGGGCTATTACTCTCAGGTCTAGATTTGAATCCTAGTGTTTTAATTGTGGTAACTGTTGCGCAGCATACACGTGTTGGCACCTGTATAATAGATAGGTATTCAATCAGGCATATTGGTCTTTGAAAATTTTCTTAAGAATTTCAGGAAAATTATATTTATACCTATAACCTTAAAAATAAATAACTTAAAGAATAAATAGTTATTCGCAATTTTTATTTTGTATTGCAAATTATTTTTTGCCTTGAATTATAATTTGGTTGCAATTTTTGCTTTCTCTTTACTAAAAATCGTTTTTACTTGAAAATTTATTTATTTTGTTAAAAATTCATTTTTTCGAAGTTAAATTTAACCGTTTTTTATTTAAAATAAAATTTTGTTATTGAAATAGCAATTATCACATTTTTCGTTGAGAATTCGGTACAAAATGTTTTTTTGTTGTTCAAATTTCATTTGAAATGTCTGAAATCTTACAAGATATTTCGAACCTTTTGTCAAGAATCTTTGAAAACTTATATTTATATTT
The DNA here is from genome assembly GCA_932066315.1 of Andricus coriarius. Lineage (NCBI taxonomy): Eukaryota > Metazoa > Arthropoda > Insecta > Hymenoptera > Cynipidae > Andricus > Andricus coriarius. The sequence continues at coordinate 5,305 of CAKNWT010181641.1, forward strand.
ATTTTTGCAATTTTTTATTAATTTCTGACCTTTCTTAATTTTATTTTTTGAGTGTATTTAAATACGATTCATGTTTAGGAAAAATCATTTTAAAGCCAAGTCTTCATAGTATTTCACTAACTAATGAAGATATTTTTATAATTTCATTCCTGAAATCTATTCCATAAGGTCAAAGATGGTAACAAAATGTCATATAATTTCAAAAATGACGAACTATTTGCAAGAATTGTTTGAAATAAAAGTCAATGTGTATCATATTCAAATAAAATTTGAATATGAAGGTTTCAAAAAGTTTTTATGCATTAATAAAGCATATGAGGTCAAGTTAATAATTTTTCGGCTTTTTTTCTTAAAATCCCCAAAGTTGTGAATATAGTCTAAAATAGCATAAAAAGAAAGGTAATTATCAATGGTAAGCATACAGTAAAAATATTTATCAATTTAATACATTGAAAATAATAATTATTATTTATTATTATTTTAACTTTATAACATTTTTAATCGATTGAAAAATAAAACATAAATAATCAAAAATGAAACTGTATTCCCTGTAGAATCAGATAGTCTAAAACATTCCATAAGAATTCCTGAAAGACATAATCATTTAATATTTCAAGACTTCAATACATTAGTTGCAGTCTTTCCTTTATGTGTGAATGTTTGAAAAAAAATCAACCCAAACCTCCTAGTAGTAGCGTACGTTTGTTCGCTTTTGAATCCAAAAAAGATTTAGTTTTAATAAAGATTATATATTTTATAATAAACATGTCACGTTCTACAAGATAAAGGCTCACTTTGTCTCCATAAAATTAATGAGCGCCATAAGCGTGCGTGTTAAATTTTGTATTCAAACATAAAATTTACCCACTTCTGATTACTTCAGAGACATAAGGAGTATCCTTGCGGAATGTAACATATATTAATACATATTGCGGAGTGAAAATTCCCATAGTATGTATATTGAATCAAGTTTTGATATCTTGAATAAAAATATGTATGTACATTCGTTTCACTTGCTACTACAATTCTGAAAAGCAAACAGGCGACGAAATTTAATAACCGCATATCTCCTGCAAAACAATGAAAATCTAACTATCTCTCGCAGCTCGTGACCTAGAAGCCTCACAAATGCCTATTCTTCGCATTCGCGATTCGTTTGTTTGTTCACTGAAATTCATCCGATTTCTTCAATTTTGTCTACTCGGGTATTCGCTTGTGTTTGCAGTGACGTAAACTTGTTCCCGGGATACGTGACGCACCATATTCTCAAATGGTAGCTTGGAAACTGTCGTCGTCCGTAAGTCCTTGTCGGAATATGTAAACTCTTACAACTTTTTTGTATTAACTTATTACCGGAAGAAAATTAGGAAATCCCCTATATTATATATTTCCAAAATTCTATTTATGCTAGACCAGATATACAATGTTTTATTGTATGCAAAAAATAATTCATATTAAACCTTGGCCTATAGAAAAAGTAAATTTATACAAGAAAGAAGCGAGGTAAATAGATTGTTTAGCTAAAACCTAGCCCAGGATTTCTGTTTGCTTGCAAATTATAGAAATGGTTTGGGATTTATTCAGTGTACTTATTCAGTTATGTTCAATTTAAATAAAACTTCGATTAATTTATTTAAATGAATAAAACCGAATTTATTTGCACCAAAATTTAATCATTCTTTGTTGTAATAAATTTACAAGAATTAAGCTTGTATGACAACACTGTTTTTGTACTTATTGCTATTTTTGAAGCCACACTTTGATTTGTGAATATCAGTTTGACTAAAGAATTTCAAATAGAATTTGTTTCAGGGAGAGAAAAAGTTTCCACCAGCCCTACCCGATTTGTGGCCAACCCTAGGGAAGAACGTGCCAGACAGGCAGGAATACGGAGGTTAGTTTACATCCCAGAAAAGAGAGAACTCAACTTCTGGAATATGTACATGCAAATTCTCCTGACAAAAAGAAAGTAAGTTTCTCCTTCTGAATGATTTGATTCTTTAAAGCAGCGTTTGAGTGAAATACGAGGAAGAATAAAGAATATTTGTCATATAATTTTAAAAAATCAGTTCGTAAAGTGGGCCAGAATAAGCGTCCACCGTGAATGTTTTCGTAGCCGAACGTACCAATACTTTTATTTATATCTGCTTCCACATATATGTATACCACTCGTTCTCCTTCCCCCTTTCTGCCCCATCCAGTTCACCATTCTGATATTCAATCAACAATCGCTTCTCTTCGCCCACTCCTACTCTTACTCTTACCCTAATTTACCCCTTCACCACATCCAGTTACCAATAAACTTTTATTAACCCTTTACCTCATCTGTTCCTAATAACCCCCAACCCCCAACCTCTCTACTATCCATCCATCTTAATCCTTCGTCACTCTGCACGTTCCAGCCTCACTCTTCTTCATTCTTCTTAACATTTTCACCCTTATACCCTTATAACATCTTACGCATCTAGTCTAACATCTAGTCTAGCATTTTCAAGTTCTCACTCGTCCACATTACTCCCATTTCCCTCCAATACTACCATTCAATCTTCTCACCACCTATCACCACCTATATTCAATCAACCTAAAACTTCTCCTCGTCCCTTGTAGCTCCATTTTTCTTCCAGAAGACAATATTCTGCCTGTTTGTACGTACTTTTTCCTTGGCACTATTTTCAATTATTCTTATTACCAGAAGATTTCTTCGGGATGTCTCACTATTTTGCGCAATAAAGGCTATGAAGATTAAATGCCTTTAGACCGGGAGTGGCAAGATTTAAATTTAAAAATAGAAGAAGCATAAATGGTCAATGTTCTAGCAGAAAATTGTAAAGTGCACTTTAGGTGAAGTCAAAATTTCCTTATAGATAATACTTCTTGGTTTTGAGTTCTGGCTTTGAGACCTACTCCCGGAGGTTTAAACGACGAGCAATAAATTACATGCCTTGATGTATTGCTACGTGGTCGGTCTACTGAGCTCTGCAACTTGACAGATATACGCATCGTGTTACAGTGCCTCCCAAACGTATAACATGTATCAACAGCCGTTACACTTGACCAGTTGTGACTATCAATTACCTCCTTATTTCTGATTATATAAGGTTTATTAATATACCATTTTAGCTTGCAGTCCTAATTCAATTAATTTTTTAAAGAAAGATACTACCGGGAAAAGGGCGACACGCACCGGTAAAAATGGGTTCTATAGTTAATCAATTTCATATTTCCACATTTAAATAGCATTAATTTATTTAATCTAAAAGTTTAAAAATTTTGAAATTCGTGTTACTTCTCCTCTCTTTATTTATGTCATATTATGCGTGAATTTTTACTAATAAAAAGTCGATAAAATAACATGCATCAGCACTCCTGGGACGACTGCCAACTTATTTAACTTAAAGTTCCGGAAACATTATTTCATGTCTTACCACAGCCGGTTACACTACAGACGCGCTTCAGGGAGAATACTTTGAAAAACAATAAAGCCATGTTCGATGATCAATTATTGTCTTTTTATTATTAGGCTCAAAATATAAAAGGCAACCATTCTTTAAAACATTCCAAGTATCCTATATAGTGCAGTGGTGCCAAATCGGATTTTTGCGGTCGTATTAGGATAGAGGGTACAATTTTTAACAAATCATTATGTTTTTTGAGACCTATTCTGCATTAAATTTAGAAAAACCTTATGAAAACCGATTTTTTTTAAACAGATTTAATTTTTTTATTTGGTGAACAAAATGGAAAAAAATACTAAACATTACTTATCTTCCATTTTGTTAGGTCAAGATACTTTTTATCAGTTAAACCACTTAAGACCACTTCAAAATGCTAATCTTCACTAGTGAGCAAATGCAATAAAATGTTTATTTTTTAATTAAAAGTAAACCCTTTTTTGTATTTTTAGCAAAGGGTAATCAAAATACAAAATTGTTTATTTGGTAATAACAAATAATTACTTTATTGTATTTCACTTATGCATTTGAGCTTTCTCAGAAAGTGTTTTGACTTGTGAGAAGTGTCTACTGAACAAAATGAGAGGCTCTATATTTTTAAAAAATGTCTTTGTGATCATCAAACAAACCAAATGAAATTCGTTCTCAAAAATCGAATTCAAAGGTTTTTTCTAAATTTCATTCAAAATCGAACTGAAAACAGCTACTCAGTTAAGAATTGTACTCACTAGCTTAATTTCACCGTGAAAATCCGCTTTGGCCCCACTGAGGTAAGTAGCACACAAGACTTTGATATATGGTTTTAAATTTTTGAAATCGAATAATTTTCGCAAGGGTTGTCTATATTTTTCTGTAAGCTGCACAAATGTAAACATCCTTATACGGAGATCGAAAATATAATAAAATATATAGTTTTGTTTATATCTGATCGAAAATCCGGTACTCGAGAATTACACAGAGAATGTCATCTTCACAATTCAATTTCACGTTTCATAGTGAGCCCGAGATTGCACGAGAAGCACAATGCTTTGAGTGTACAAAAAAAATAACATTCCAAATTAAACCGCGGCCAATTCCAATTTGATCCGGCTCATGGATTAGCACTAGCAGTCGCAGACGCTTGTCGGATGCAAGTGGAAGCTCGACGCGGAACCAATTATTTCGAAAATCGAACTAATATTATTGGGACTCACCTCAACTAGAATTTATGGTGGTCGCGTGTAACATATTGCTTAGTGACTCGTCAAATTGCCATATTAGCATTCAGTTATCAACCAAACTTAATTGTCTGGTCTTTATTAACTTTCCAGCATTTCTCATATTCTTTCATTGACTCGTAACTAATTTAATTTCATCTCATCGTTTCATTTATTGAATATAAACTCTGCAGGCCTGCAAGCAATTAGCGAGAAGGGTATTTAAATTTAGTTATGAAGTTATCCCAGTTTTATTCATATACATGGCGAAAGGGCTCACACTTATGATCACACTTTATGATCACTGAATATCTATGCCACTATTATATTGACGTGTTTTCGAAAAGTTATATATTCATGCTTTTCGTATTAAGGTTTTTTCAACAAAATAAGAATTTTATAGATAATAAACACGCGGATAATTTTAACTACCTACTTTAAATGAATATTGAAGAAAAACTGTTCAGTTTAACAATTTTTCACCTTTGTACTTGCAATAGGGTGGGTCGAAGAAAAATGGTTTTAGAAATCGTACCCAATACTATGCCTAAATGTAGTACCTTGGGACCACCATGAAGTGTCCGAAGTGTGCAATCGATAGTTTCAAATCTAGATAACGCACTGAAGAGATAAATAAATGGAACACTGAAAATCGAGTACAATTTTACTCCAGTTTTTATCCCTCAGATATCTTGAATTTTCGTAAGTTCAGATTTTTACATTCCCATCCTAATGAGAAGGCATTAGTTTTATGTAAAATTTTACTTCGTCGGTTTTCAGCAAATCTCCACGTTTTAAGACCCCCCGAGTAATTAAAAAAAACGATTGTTACGAAAGCGTCTGAAAGTGTCTGTCTGTAAGGCCTAAAAGTAAAGAACGAGTTCGCTAGCCTGCGATTTTGGATACAAATTTCAAAAGTTAGAGCATTCACAAGATTTTGAATTCAAACAATAATGAAAATTTGAAGCCAAGCATCGCACGATATGAAAAAAGATACGAGAAGAATAACGTTGCTTTTTGAAAGCCCTACAAGATTGAAATACGGAGTTTCTGGATTTTCTTGGAAAATTCAAATTTCGATCCCACGAAAGAATGAAAAATCAAACATTTCATTTTGCGGTCAAACTATGCAAGAGATAAAAAAAGATGAATAGGCAGAAATTGTGATCCCAAAAAATATCTCTGAATTTTGTATCAATCACTTTTTGACAGGCGTGTAGTGTTTCTTTTATTCTTAAAAAAACCATATTAAAAATAAAAAATGTAAATTTTCGGACAAACGACACAAGCTACGGAAAAAATAAATAGACAAAAGTTGTTTAACAAAGAAGGAGATACAAATTTGTTATAAGTCATTTTTGATAGGACGAGTAGTTTTTGTTTTAAACAGAAAAAATAACATTAAAAATAAAAAAATTTAATTTTTGGAAAAAAAAGATAAGGTATAGAAAAAAACTAATTAACAAAAGTTGTTCACCCGAAAACGATCTAAAAATTTGTTATGAATCATTTTTTGAAAGGATGGGTATTTTTCGTTTGAATCGTAAAAAATAACCTTAAAAAAATCATTTCAAGATAGCTAGATAGTAAGATAGATAGATAGATAGA
>CAKNWT010181676.1:0-14275 GCA_932066315.1 Andricus coriarius
GTTTCAAGAAAAACTATTGCAATTACTCCGTGACCTTCTAACCCAAAATTTCACGTAGAATCCGAATCTCAACAAGTTAAATGTTCATCTTCCCTTTTTAGTGAGTTTTTCTTGCATGATACGGAGAGGATACGATGTGGAAACTATAACGATACGCTATAGCGTATCCGTTCCGTTACTTCGGTCCGCTAGGGTAATTTTCATCGTTGGCTTCGTCAAGTCAGTGGCCGGATGAGGAGGATTAATACCCTGGCTGTGGAACGCGCTCTTGATCAACAATTACTAAAATTCAAATTTAAGAATATCCGCGCTAAATCTATCCCGGATCGTTACAGGAATTTTTCTGGTGTCAGAAGTGGGATTCCACAAACTCGTCGTGGTGGAATCTCAAAAACAAAATATACAGTGCAAAAACAAAAATGGATACGGTGAACTTTGTGTAAAGTGTTGGTGAACAAAAATTGATTCGTTTAGAAAAACCAAGTGAAAGGAAAAACATTTTGGGAATCGAAATTGTGAAAATTTGTGTGGCCTTAGTTTTGGAAATGAAAGTGATTTTAAAATTAATTGAAGATTTGTTAAATATGAATTTATTTGAATTTCAAAATATTGGTTGAGTAAATAAAAAAATGTTAAGAAAATTAAAAGTAATAAATTAAAATTTAACCTTACAGTTAGTAAAATAAAGTTGAACATAAATAAGAACAAAGTTAAATAATCATTTAAATTAAAAATTAAAGGTATTTTAGATTAGGAAATTTGTTTAATTCAATTTAAATTTTTGTCTAAATTAATAAGTTTCAATATAAAGTAATTTTAAATTAAAATGAGGCAATGCGAATCAAATAATTAAAAATAAAAATTATTAGTCAGTCAAAATCTCAAACAATGAACAAAGAAAAAAAGAACAATAAGCGTGGGAATCTGGGTGGAAATTCGACGTAGCCCAGAAGAAGATCCGAGGGTGAACGAGGGTACGAGCCGTGAAGAAAGGACGTCAAGGACAAGAAACAAGCCGTGAACACCCCCTCCAAGGTTTTTGCCGTGGTTTTTAAACCAGGAGGCAAGTGATATCGCAAATTTGTCAGGGGTTAGCAGACGGTGGTTGCAGAGACCACGGAAAATAAAAATTCAAAATTGTTTCCACTCTATCACCGCAGGCTGATACAAGGATTAAGGATCTACCTGAAAATGAGTTTGCATTAGCAGAAAACTGAAGAGGCTAGCTCGTGAAACAAGTTTATTCAATTTATAAAAACAGTGAATGTGTGTGTGTATAATTGATTCAATTTCAAAATCATATAGTGCCGAAAAAATTTTTATTTAGCTAGCCATTCATCTAGAACTTCAAAAAGGTGAGTCAGTTCACTGAGGTAAAAAAATGAAATTTTTGTTTACCAGTCGCTCTTATTTGTGTCATTTTTGTATATGTATACATACTGTGGTTAATTTGGCATTAGAGTAGAATAAAGTGTAAAAAAATTTATTTAAGATGGCCGAAGAAAATAATTCCTTCGATATAACAATAGAGGGTAATAATGATGGTACTAATTCCATCATAGGTAACGGGGCTGGGGGAACAATAAATGAGGTAAATGCACCACCCAACTCTGCTTTTAATAACCACGAAATTAATACTAGAGAACCAACTCCATCGGGTTTTAATATTATTCACAACTCAGGTGTAACTACTCCTCAGAATCAAATGCAGTCCACGCTTGATCCGAGAGTGGTAAGGAATTTTAATTCCGATTTTAATACCCCAACCCACTCTAACTTAACAGCGCAAATGACAGGTAGTCCTTTGATAGTCAACCTAAATACACTGGAAACAGGAGCGACCGGGTGTGTTCGTGCTGGGGCTATGGCTGATGGGAAAAATATCCCTGTTAGTCGTTTTGTGCGAGACTGCATATACGCGCGTAATTCAATAGCAGGCCGAAGATCATCCACATTTATTTTTAATCGTTAGATTGCGCATTTCCGGCAGTGCTTATAATTCGCTTCTTGAAAGGGAAATTTATACCTTGGAAGCCCTATTAAAACATCTAAAAAATATTTTTACTTAACATAGAAATTTAAGTCAACTGAATTCCATGCTAGCAACCGTGGCACAAAAATATAACGTAAGTGCCCTAGAATACGGACACAGGGTTAGCGAAATTAAAAAAAATATAATAGAACTTGTGGAAGAGAAACACTCGATAATAGAATCTGACTCGATGATCAGATCGGCGAGAGACACGGCCTGTAAAAATTTTGTAATGGGGTTAAAACCTAATTTAGTTTTGAGGGTACGAATGGAAAGACCTGGATCTCTTCTAGATACCATTATGGCAGCTAGAAAGGCAGAATGGGGAGTTAGCTTTGCCAGATAATTGATTAAAGGACGTAATAATGATAAGAATGATAAGTGAGAAAATTCAGAAGTTTTTAAAGGAAACAATTATCGGGGAAATAGATTTAGGCCTTATAGGGGAAATGCTAGGGCACATGCATTCGGAAGTAATAGAGGACAAGGATTCGGAACAGGTCTCACAAACCCTTCAGGATCTCGGGGTAGGGGTGGAGTTGTCACTCGGGGGAGGAGAGGAGGCGGTCAGCAAGAGGCTCCTTCGGTGGTCACCTATCGCCGATGCGGCGAGCCTGGTCACCACGATTGGGGTTGCGCAAAGCCTAACCCCCCAAATCCTAAAACTTGTTATAAGTGTTTCGAGACAGGGCACTTTGCGCGAGAATGTCCAAGTGGTAACTCCGAAGTAGTATGCTTCAAATGTAAACAAACGGGACACTTTGCTAAAGATTGCATTTTTTTAAATATAGAAGAGAATACAAATTCCGAATTTTGCAAATACTGTAAGGGCAATGATCATGTCATAAATGATTGTAAAATCCTCGCAAAAAAGGTCGAGGATAATAAAGCAGAAAAAGGAAATTCTTTAAACGAGTAATAAGTTCTCTGGAATGGTGTGACAGTGAACTTTCTCTGGAAATTACACCCAGTAGACGTATACTATTTACTTGGGACCCAGAACGGCAAGAAAAATCTCCCAAAATCAAATTGTTTGCTGATGAAATGACCAAAAATAAAGGACTCTTTTCGGTAGATAAGGGGGCTGAACTAAATATAATTCATAAGGGTAAATTGAAATTAAAAGCACCCATAAATCAGGTACCCATATTTATTTTATGTGGAATAGGGGGTAAGTCCGTAATTACATTGGGTGAGGTTCTGCTAAGGATTAATGACAGTCCTAATGACAAACCCGGAAATAGGAGAAGCATATTTGCCACTCGTGGATTTAGGACCTGGAATATATTTGGGAAAAGTTTTAGTTGAAGTTAGAAAAGATAAAATTACTTTATTTTGTATAAATACCACCACCAGGGACACTTTACCTACTTTACCTCCATTAACTTTGGAAGAATTTGAGCTTCCAAAAACTTTTCCAGAAACTACTATTAAAAATACAAAAAATATTCAAAATCTCGATGAGGATCGTTTGGGCAGATTGATAGACGCACTAGATTTAGCCGATTTAAATGAAGAAGAACGAGGCACATTAGTTTCCACTATATCAAAATATACAAAGCAACTTTATTCAAAAGGAGATCATTCAGGATGCATCAATGCTATCAAACATAGCATTACATTAACTGATGAAATTCCTGTCTATAAAATGTCCCCTGTATGGGTTGTGCCTAAAAAACCTGACCCTCAAGGCAATAAAAGATGGCGTATGGTAATAGACTGTAGAGCCTTGAACGAAAGAATGGTAGGAGATGCTTATCTTCTTCCTAACATTGCAGGCATTTTAGATCAGCTGGGAGGAGCTAAATATTTTACGGTCCTCGACCTTGCTCAAGGCTTCCATCAGATAGAGGTCGAACCCAAGGATAGGCATAAAACGAGCTTTTCCCGTCCTTATGGTCATTATTAATTTAACAGAATGCCATTTGCAATGAAAAATGCACCCGCGACATTTCAGAGATTAATGGACATGGTACTACTATCAGGGCTGCAGGGTGTCGAATTATTTGTGTACATGAATGATATAGTAATATACGCGAAATCTCTAAAAGAACATAACGAAAAATTAGAAAAACTTACGGGGCGTTTAAAAACTGTGAACCTTGTTCTACAGCCCGAAAAATGTAAATTTCTCCGCAAAGAGATCGTTTATTTGGGACACATAATATCACAAGATGGTTTAAAACCTGATCCCAGAAAGTTAGAAGCTGTTAGACGCTTTCATTAGCCAAAATGTGGAAAAAATATCAAACAATTCTTAGGACTAGCGGGATATTATAGACGATTTGTACCTGGATTTGCTCTTATAGCTAAACCTCTCAATAACCATTTAAAAAAGGGAGTAGCTTTTGAATGGACACCGGCTGCACAAGAAGCATTCAAAAAACTAAAAAATACTCTTTGCTCAGACCTAATATTGCAATATCCGGATTTTTATAAACCCTTTGTAGTAACTACAGATGCTTCAGAATATGCATTGGGAGCTGTGTTGAGTCAAGGTCCTATTGGAAAGGATTTACCAATAGCATACGCTTCACGTGCGTATGGTTGCACCAGTTGAATGATCCTACTTTAGGGTCAACATTGGCCAGATGGAAGGTCAAATTAAGGGAATATGAATTTGAAGTCGAGCATAAACCGGGGCGAGTAAATTCAAATGCAGACGCACTATCCAGAAATCCGGTAGTAGATTCCGTTGAAGATAATAATATGGATATAGATTCTGGAATCTCTGAGGATGAGGATCGGTGTGTTGGGGAAGTGCACGTCCTGGAGCACACTGTGACTCATTCTGCAGAGAGAGAGATTTGGAACCACGAGTACCCGATAGAGAGATTTTTTTTTAGTTCTTCCGAGAGGGAGGAAGTATGCGCCAAGATTGGTGCCCGCACAAAAGTAGGTGCGGAGGGGATGGAGACGGACACCAAGATTGGTGTGGTCATTCAGTCTGTGAATCCGGGGGGCCAATCAGGCTAATGCCCAGGGGGGTGATAAAGAGAAAGATGCCTACCAAAGTCACGATGATGAGAGATTGTCGGTGACACCCCATAAAGCGGACAATAAAAAATTGTCCGCCGTGTTCTCGGTTCAAGCGAATGAGAGGTTGTCTGCGGACCTAGAGAAGAAGAGCGGTGAGAGGCCGTCTGACAGTGAGAGGCTGCGTAACAGTGAAAGGCTGTGTAACAGCGAGGGGCTGTGTTGCAGTGAGAGGCTGTGTGGCAGTGAGAGGCTGTGTGGCAGTAAGAAACTGCTTAACCTTAAGGCGTGCGCACGCAGGTTAAAAAAGGGATTGGCAGAGGTAGATTCAGATGAAAATGAGGATGATTACTTAGATGAGGAAATCAGAAATTCTATGGTAGGCCTGTATCGAAGCTTACGGTGTTCTAAAGTGATAGAAAAGGGAGATGAGAATGACGAAAATAAAATTGCTTATGAATTACCTGTTCAAGGTGGAAAATCGCAGGATAGTAGAGATTTGCTTACCCCTTTATTTAAAGATAGTAGAGAAAAATTATGGATGAGAATAGATCACTTGATAAATTTTACATCTTGTGATCACATATTAACTACACCTGTAGGCCGAGATTTAATGGATGGTAAAATTATTAAATTGCAAGATTTGAAGAATGAAAAAGTAGAAATCGGACAGGTAATTTCGTTGAGGCATAAAAATAAAGCAATAGGGAGTATTGAAAACTTATGAGCGTGTTAGAGAACAATTTTATTGGAAAGGGTTGAAATAAGACGTTCAGAATTATGTTAAAACATGCGATTCTTGCCAAAAGGAAAAATTAGTCAGGGGTAAGACGAAATTACCTATGTGTATTACGGATACACCTTCTAGAGTTTTTGAAAAGCTTCAAATGGACTTACTTGGTCCATTCCCCAAGTCCGATTCAAAAAATGAATATATGCTAACTTGGCAAGACTGTTTATCAAAATATTCAGGGGCCATTCCGTTGGCTGACGTAGATGCTCCCTAATTTGCAGCTGCTTTTGCTGAACATTTCATGTGCCGATTTGGATGCCCTGAATCAATTCAAACGGACCAAGGACCACAATTTATGAGTGAAATCATGGCTGGTTTTGCAAAACTTTTTAAAATTACTCAATATAAATCCTCTGCTTATCATCCACAATCTTCAGGAGATCTTGAACCAAGTCACCACACCTTTGTGGAATATTTTCGTCATTATTGTAAGAAATCAGACTGGGATTCGTGGTTGCCGTATGCCTTGTTCTCCTTTAACACGTCGGTCCACGAATCCACCGGCGTAACTCCCCATGAAGTAGTATTCGATCGAAAAGCAATTTTTCCTTCCGAATTTGCTGATGAACAAGTTCCTATTACCTATATTCAATTGGTGGACAATATCCTCAATAAATTGGTTACCACAGAATCCATGGTTCATTTTTCATTGTGAGAAAAGAATTAATAAATTACGTGACCATTATGAAGGTCCATACAAAATTACCCGATTAGTGAGCGACTATAATGTTGAAATCCTCAAAGGAGATGGGACCACATCCATAGTCCATATGAATGGTATAAAGCATGCGTTCTTGCGATACGACCCCTGAAAAATATCGATAATAATGAGAAATTAGAAATTAATCAAAAATAGAGTAAAATGAAAGGGATACGTATATGCATATGTGTGTGTATGCTTACAGTATTTAAATTCCTTTTCGAAATTTAATAATAAGAAAAGTATATATATATTTTGAAAATTTAGAATAATAAAAATTTTTATAACAAAATAGGATTAATTAAGAAATTAGATCACTAGCCAAAAGAGAAAAATTTATGAAAAACAAAAGATAAAAAAACAGGGATAATAGGTTAAATCTAAAATAAGAAAATTCAAAACAATTAAATTTAGTTTAATTAGGACCTAGTGAGTAGGAATTAGAGGAATTGTACAAGTGAAGATTATAAAAAATTTAACAAAACAAAAGTAGTAACGCGGTCGCGACACCATTTCCACCCGACACTCGCAATTCGAAAAATACCCATACTCACAGATCGTACAACATGAGCTTGCTCACAGCAGACGAGAAACTCGACCTTATTATGTCTAGAATGGCAGTTTTAGAGGATGTAGTTTCAAAACTTACTGTCGAAAACGGTAGCCGGGTTGACGAAATTTTCCGATTAACACAAAGATTGGACATCCCGGCGAAAGCTGAAACAGACACGGATGGAGGTATTATAACTTCCGATAATGATGAGGAATAGGAAATAGAATCCGCTAATCATCGGAAAATAAAAAGTAACGTAGAAATGAACGATGTGAATGAGGAGGACAACGCAGACGAAGAAAGTAACGCGGAAGGAAACGGGAATGAGAACAGCGCGGAGGAATCACGCGAACGACAAGAAAGTCGACCACTCGTGCCAATAAGATCGCTTAGTACCATCCGTACCAATGAGATTGAAAGTATCGTGGACGAAGCACGTGAAACTGTGAGACTGCCGAGAGCTCAACCCCCCGTGGCTCTGAGATAGCCCCTTCCGGCACTATTCCCGCTAAGGAAATAATAAGAACCATAAAGATTCTAACCGGGCCGGATGACATGGGGATAGAAGACTTTATACGATCAGTAAAAAGGGCACGAGACAGGTGCTCTCAACCAGACATGCTGTTAGACTTCGGTTTAGCAGAAAAGGTCATACAAAATGCAGAAAGGGCAATTAGGTACTTAGAAATTATCAATTTTAAAACTCTTTTTGATGCCCTGAGAAAAAATTTTAATCTGACAGGTTCTGTTTCTGCTCTTAGATCTAAATTAGAAACATGCAGACAAGGTCCTATAGAAACAATACAAAGTTTCAACGAGCATTTTAGACAGGCCGTAAACGAAGTAAAATATGCAGTGCAATCACAACACACAAATGTCATGGAGGGAAAGATTGCTATCCAGATAGAAGAAAAAGAATCCCTCAAAAGATATGGAAGATGCCGTGCATCTTCTTCTCAAAGAGCTGTTCGCGGAAGTTTTTCTCCTGTGCTTTCTCAATCCGGGCCGTCAGGAGTGAGTGCTCGAGATGGATAAGATTTGATGCACTTTGCTCATCCCTGAGATTGAAGTCAAGGCCAAGTGTTTCAGCAGCCTCCTCCGCTGCTTTGTAGAGAAACGCCCCTTTGCCCACTTGTTCGTGTTTTCTGATCATTTTAAGAAGAGGGTCTCGTCCATTTGCGACTATATGTGCTGTACCCAGAATAATCCTGTTGTAAAGACATTCAGGATTTAGTATTCCGCGACCACCTTGACAGCGTGAGATGTAAAATCGCGGAACAAAAGATTTAAGGTGCATGCTTTTGTTCATGTGGATAACCTTTCGGGACCCGATATCGAGGGATCTGAGCTCATCCTTCGTCCATGGAACCACTCCAAATGAATAGAGTAATGCCGGGACGGCAAGCATGTTTGTCGCAGATACTTTGTTCCTCGCTGACAGTTCGGAAGACCAGATCCGTCGAATGAGACGTTTGTATCTGCATCGGAGAGTATCCTTTATAGATGTCACGTCCTGAATGCGGCTCTGTGGTACGCCCAGGTATGTATAGGTCTCTCCAGCGCCAAGGTGTCGTATAGCGCTTCTGTCGACGAGCTCAGGGTCGCCCGGGATTCCATGAAGTTTTACTTTCTTCAGATAAACCTTGTCGCATTTTTCTAACCCGAACTCCATTCCAATTTCTTGAGTGTACTCTTTGACAATGTCTAGAGCTAGATGTAGTTTCTCTTGATTGTTAGCATAGATCTTAAGATCATCCATGTAAAATACATGAGTGACTTTATGCTTTCGATTTCCAGGTTTGCCGCAGAGGTAGCCCTCGGAATGGCGAAGTGCGAGAGATAGTGGCAATAATGTGAGGCAAAAGAGGAGAGGGCTCATGGTGTCGCCCTGAAACAGACCTCTCTGAAAGGTGACACTGTTAGTGTTCACTCGATGTTTTCCAGATGAGATAGTAAATCTGGTTTTCCAAAGCGGCTATAATCTCTCTATGCACCTCACGATGTGTGGATGAACCTTTAAGCTTTCCAACAGACAGATGATAAGTCTAAGGGAGGTTGAATCAAAAGCTTTCCGGTAATCAATCCAGGCTATCGATAGGTAACGCTGATAAAATGCTGCGTCTTTACAGACACATGTATCGATGAGCAAGTTCTCCCGACATCCTGCTACGCCTTTCTTTGAGCCACGTTATTCGTCCATCTCTCGCCACACAGGTCCAATTGTCCGAACAATCCTATCATTTAGGATAGCTGTAAAGATCTTATACAGTGTGTTCAGACAAGTTATTGGACCGTAATTTTTAGGGTCAGTTAAGTTGCCCGTCTTCGGCATGATCACTGTGTGCCCTTCTACCAGCCATTCCGGAATAGGCTCTTCCGACTTAAGATATGAGGTGAAAAAGCGGGCCAGATGCTGGTGGGTTGAAGGAAACTTCTTCCACCAGAAGGTCTTGATACCATCTGGTCCCGGAGCGGAATAGTTCTTCATGCCTCTTAATACATTTTTCACCTCCCCGGGAGTGATAGGTGGGCATTCCTCCTCAGGTGTTATGAGGGCGCTGCACAGCTCCTCGAAGCTATTTATATTCTTCGAGTGTTCTTTCAGTGGATGCTGGACTTCGTAGACTTGTCTCCAAAATGTCTCTACCTCGTCTGGTGTGGGCGGGTGGTCGACAGTAACTGGAGGGTCTTGGAAGAGTCGAGATGGGTCAGACAAAAACTGTTGATTTTCTATGATCCACCTCTCTCTCCGCTCTAGACTTCTTCTAGCGTTAGATAGTACTCGTATTCTGTCAGCGATATGGTGCCTGATGGTCAGTAGCTTTGACTTGTGAAGCGTGTGATGACAGATCCGCCGCTCGCGCGCGAAATGTCGAACCTTGGCAGTGAAAGTCCTGCCAGATGTTACGTAGTCAATCGCACACTAAATGCGGGACGCGTACTGTCTGGCCCAGCTTATCTTTGTACTGAGTTGATGCATTCGTCTTTTGGTCTTATGACCACCCGTCGTTTTTGTTTCACGGTTTGCATCTGCCAAAGCTCTCGCTGCATTATACACATTACAATTAATAGTCCAGAGGTCAGGTTCTTCGGAAAAATGTCCACAAAGCTCGTTATCTAGCTCAGCCAGATTTTTAGGCTTAAGAGAAACCTGAATGTTGATGTTTCTCCGGGTCCCGAAACGTCGCTCATCCTCTTTGCATGTCTGCTCGCGGTTGGTCTCAGTGTCGCCTCTCTTTCTCTGTTGCCAGCTTCTTCTGGCTGCGGTTGAGTAGGCGCTCCGCTTGTGTAACCCCTTTTTCGGAGTTCCTCGGCACAGTTTCGCAGACGTTGATGCGTAAAATGAAAGAGGTCTGGGTGTTTCTCGCACCGCAGAGTATGCAGTCGTGCCATGTAACCTTTCCGTTCAGGGGCCATACTGGTGTCGTAGCACTCCAGCAGGTTGTCCCTGAGTCGATACGTCCACTTGAAAGTAACGAGATTTTGCCGGTCAATCGCATTGACCTCGTCTTGATTGGCTCCCCCAACTATAGGATAGTCGTCATTGTTGTCCGAACCACTGTCGGGAGCCCTGCGCATTCGATTGTTTTGAACCGCACTTACTACAACTATGTTTGGTGTTGTCATTGTTGTTCCCACGATCAGCTAGGGAAAAGGGTTCGTTCATCCTTGTAGAGCCCCGCATGCAAGGATAAGGCTGCATACTCTGAGAGGTCACCCGGTATCCCAGAGTCACCGTTTGAGACACCTCACCGAGGTGCCATTCAGCTTTCGGCACGGTTGTCACGCCTCCGCTTAAAGGTTATTTCTTCGGGGCCATCCCTGGACAATTGCCCGCGACTGCTTATTAATTATTGTAACCATATTCAGCAGGAACCCTTGGTGCAGGGACCCTCTATCCGCAACACGAGGACGCGTTCGGTAGCTTTGTCATAGGCCCTTCGGTTCAATTCCTAAGGAAACAAAACCGAAATCATATAAATATAAATAATAATAATAAAAGTAATAATAAGAATAAATATATAAATAAAAATAATAAAAAATAATAATAAATATAATATATATATATATATATATGACCACTCATATCACGGTTGTGAGACGTGGCCATGAATGGGATTTACCGCGGTCCTACTGGGAGCCGCTGCCGTTTTTTAGATGGCAGTAGCTCCCAGTGAGACCCTACGGTGGTTGTTTAACCTTATTGTTTTAATTATATATATATATATACATTTACATATGATGTCTTTATGCTTTACTCATTTACGAGTTATCGAAATTTAAATTCATTTTACTAAATAGAATTATTAAAATCAGTTAAGCAAACAATTAGCATTATCATTTAAAATTAAAAGAATTTTGTTTAAATTCATAAATTAACCCTATGTAAGGTTTCAAGTTTGTAAGCAATCCAATTGTTCGTATTAATATTGAAAAGGTAAGAAAAAGTATTTTATCTGAATAAATATGATCTTCTACTCTTAGGATTATATTCGAATGACAGCTTACAATAACACCTTAACACAGGTAAAAATAGTAGTACCTACCTTGCGTTTCGAAAAGATAAGTCCGATTTGTACACTTCTATAGTCTGTCAGCCTTCCCAGTCGAACCGACCACCAATCGCGGGTCAGAGTACTCGTCGCTCATTGGCCAAGCTGGACGGTATCTCAAGTAGGTCTCCAACGCAAGGACATACCCCGCGATAATTCAAACGTAATAACAATTTAGTAAAAGCCGCGCTATGGCGCGCCTTTTTCTTAAGGGGGGAAGTATAACAATCTGTGATTGTTCATTGATGCCCTTACTGTCCATTAGAGGCAGCACCTTCCGGACATGCGAAATGATATGAGATATTCAAATCCATTTTAATTAGAAGTAGATTTACTAATAGAATTATTAAATAATTTATACAGAATTTGGATTAATATATAATTAAATAAATTGAAGAGATTGGTATATTAAGAAAGCGAACTGACTCTGTAGAAGTTTCATTATCACATGCGTAGTTAAAATGTTATTGATTTGCACGTGTTCTGGAGGAATGTTGTTTGTTTCAGGCCTTATTTTTCAGCTTAGTTTAATACGCAGAAATTCGGGCAAAAAGAACGTGCCTTACTTGAATCTCAAAATGAAGTTTATTTGAAAGGGTAATTAAGATTTCGACAGCGCAATTCAAGATGCTGCTTAAAATAACAACTAGATAATAAGAGCCTTCTTGGGTAACTAGTTCAAACTAGAACTTAGTTTATTTTAGCGATGTAAAGATTTTTATTACCATTAGTTATTCGATGTTTTGATTATGAAGAGTGAAATAATGCTTAGGGGAAAATTGAGGGAACGTGTTTAATGGAATTTTGTTTTAGTAAACTAACTAGGCTAGGTTGCATCATGGTTGGCGCTCTCTCCAAGTTTATATTAATTTGGACTTGCAACATTTTCCTGTTAACGTATTCGAAGAATATACATATCTCTATTACATTCGCAATCACAAAATTTGTCTTCAATTTACTTTTACCCTAAAACTTAATAATTTCAGTGTTATTTTAATTAGAATTAAAACAATAATATTTGGACCCGGACAGTTAATTTTCATCGTTGGTTTCGTCAAGTCAGTGGCCGGACGAGGAAGTTTAATACTCTGTCTGTGGAACGAGCTCTTGATCAAAAATTACTAAAATTTACATTTAAGGATTTTCGCGCCAAATCTATCCCGAATCGTTACAATCCTTAGCATTCACCGCCACCAAACAAATCACCCGGGAATCAGCCATCACGTTATAGTCCAAGAGCTGGTGACGTTTTTCGTGAAGTGGGAGTATAAGCCCTAGTTTGTGGCGAATATATCTGGGAAGTGACCTTTCTTTCGAAACCCATAAATGCCAGACGCCCTGCTTGGGGCGTTCGGGCACCTGAGCCAGGTGAAAAAATTGGAAATTCGCAGTGACAGTATAAGAGCCAATTTTCTTCTAGGATCGATTATTGATGCCCCAAGCTCATTATTATTCAATCGCCAGCCCGATAGCTTGGGGATAACATACTGCCAGACTCGAGAATTATCAATACAAAAATTTGGATTTTGCAGTGAGAGTATAAGGTCTGGCGTTTTTAATAACATAAAGAATAGTATTCACAGGTAGTATTCGTAAAACGACAGACCGAAATTTCGGGGATAACACCTTCAAAATTAAGTTTGAAAATGAATAATTTTCCTCGAAAGTGTGGGTTCAGAGTGGGGTCCGAGGGAAGAGGAAGCAGCCGCTTCAGGGTAAAAGGCTGAGTGGAGGGATGACGGCGACGGCGGCTGCTTCCTCTTCCCTCGGTCCCCGATCTGGAGCCACACTTTCTAGGAAAATTATTCATTTTCAAACTTAATTTTGAAGGTGTTATCCCCGGAATTTCGGTCTGTCGTTTTACGAATGCTACCTGTGAATACTATTCTTTATGTTATTAAAAACGCCAGACCTTATACACTCACTGCAAAATCTAAGTTTTTTTATTGATAATTATCGTGTCTGGCAGTATGTTATCCCCAAGCTATCAGTCTGGCGAATGACTAATAATAAACTTGGGGCATCAATAATCGATCCTAAAAGAAAATTGGCTCTTATACTGTCACTGCAAACTTCCAATTTTTTCACCTGGCTCAGGTGCCCAAACGCACCAGGCAGGGCGTCTGGCATTTATGGGTTTCGAAAGAAGGGTCATTTCCCAGATATATTCGCCACAAACTACGACTTATACTCCCACTTCACGAAAAACGTCACCAGCTCTTGGACTATTAGAACTCATAGACCAACGTAAGTGGCTCGTGGTGTCCCCCTCAATCGGTAAGGGGGGAACGTACATAGCCGGCACAACGCCGCAAATACTTAGCCGTCATAATCTAGCGCTGGTTTTCTTCTTAAAGAGTGGAGCCCCCTCCGCCCATGTCATGCTAAGCAATGAGTTCGTACGTCCATATCGTCAGCTACCATCAAACGAAAATACATGAATTGTGCACATGCCTTTGCTTCATAATACGCAGCTCGGTTCTTAACCTAAAAATGATTCTAGATCGCACTTCGGTGCGCATGCATTGGCTTCATAATAATAATTCTCGATTCTGATCTCGATTCTAATCTCGATTCTAAAGCATAGGCGGCGAATTTAAATCCAACCAATAGGTGAAGAGAGAATGTGGCTTCAGTTTTCGAGATATAATCGCAACCTCTCTTTTAT
>CAKNWT010181760.1:0-12714 GCA_932066315.1 Andricus coriarius
CTATATAATTTATAATCTATGTAACTTACTTGTACTTCTATTCATATGTATGATTTTTTTCAGCAAAATAGCCCTCTCTCTGGGTTACAATTGCTATAATAAATGAAAAAAAAGAAAAAAACAAGACCAATTCAATTGGATAATCAATCGCTAAAATAGTGATAAAAGTCTGGTAAATTTGGTAACAGATTTAAATCTAATCTGGAATTTTTGAGATGAAACCAGATCAGTTGACAAATCGGTTACAAAATAGACCCAATTGACCCTTATTCAGCGAATGGATTCCACTGGATTCCTTGTTAAAAGTTACTTCAAGAATGACCTTGACCTCTTTGAAAAATATTTTACCTAGAAAATTATTTAGGTGTTTCGTTACTTTTTGGACACCCTGTATAACATTTAAACGAAAAGTCTTTTTGTCACTTTTTATTATTGTTTAAATTCATCCAAGATAAAAAAGGGACACTAAAAACCGAAGATTTTTGTATAAAGTCCTACACGCGGAATTTTCGTCGCCTCTTTAGCCAGTACTTTTACCTCCCACGAGCCTACAGATATTTTGCGTTTTTGGTTGAATTTAACGTCAGTACCGCCGGACTGAACAAAAGACTAGGGCAGACAAAAAAAAAACAATCACGACGGACCAGACGGATTCGTTCGTGATTTTTCCGAGGAAAAGCGAACTTAGCGAATGAGTTTAGTATTATTTTTCGCTTTTAGAAGAAACCTCGGAATTAAACGGAGGGAAGAGCACTGCTTTCGACAGAAGAACACCTATGGACGAGATGTCGGTCTTATTTTGCTGAGTTGCATTATCTTACTTTCAATAGGTGTTCCTCCGCGGTCCTACTTCCAAAAATTTGATGACCATTCAATTTCAGCTCCGCTCACTCATTTCGAGTCAGTAATAAAATGAGTAGCGCTGAAATTGACATCTAACTTGAAAATAATACTGAGTCGAGATATTGATATTTTAAATCCATTATAAAATCTATATGGGTATCCTACTCATTTATATAAATTACTTAAAATGTTAGGTGATAAACATAGAATGCACCTAACAAATCACACCCTTTTATGGATCGTGGTCCCTTGACGATCTCCCTTTTTTTTAAACAAAAGATTCAAATTTGAACAGTTGAGATTAAAAATTCCTGAAGTTTAAATATATGTAGATTTGCAAATTATCACTAAAACTTTTATTTTAATGGGATGTAATTTCCCTTTATGACTCCCGCGCCTTATAAAAACAAAAGTGTTTGCTTTCACAATCGAAGATTCCTTATGCCACGTTTACATTTTGGCACGGAACACTACGATGATCTGGTGATAGTTTAACTCCGATTTCATCCCTTTTTCCATGCGATCCTGCCTGAGATACGAAATTCATAGTTGGTGGTGTAGCATTCATCCTTGTCGGTCCAGGACTATCTAGAGTTTTCCTTTGCACAGGAGTAGAGCTTGGCAGTTCTCGTGGTGCCTTCCTAATGAAAAATGTCAGCGGGCTCCTAGAATGGTTCCTACTTGTACTTTGTGAAGAACCTAACTCTGTAAGTCGTTTCCGCTCCGTGGTCGTAGGTAGGGTTTTATTTTTTTCGGCAAAATCTCTGTTTTTGTTGCCAGTTGGTCGGTGCGTTTGATATAGGCGAGCACAACAGCAAAATTTGAGTCCAATGGTAGTTACAATTTTTCTGGATATATATAATAAAATTCTAAACACCACCACAGCTGAGATTCCTATTGAGCTATTCGTGAGGACATTGGTTTGTTTCATGTCCACATGGTATTGGCTTAATGTGGTCAATTGTTTTTCTAGATTGAGAAGTGAAATGTTAGCTTCTCCGCTCTTCCAAGTAGTTTTTGGTTCGGCATCCTGTAAGGGTAGCATTTGAACTTTCTGATAATCTAATTGGTATGTTTACAGAATTTTCGATATATTGGATAAATCCAAGTTTATTGAGGGTTCATATACATATTCATAAGAATCTTCAGAGATGAAAATAGCTCGCAATATCACACCTTCGGTCCTCAATACGCATCCTCGCTTTATCTGCACCAATCCAGTGCCTTCTAATAGTATGTTATTACTTGATCTATCTTTACAAACGAGCGTAGCAACCTCTGGGGCCGATAGTGAGTATAGCCATCCTCCGAGAGTAGGAACAGCAACCCAAAAGGGTTGACAGTTGTAGGAAATACGAATGTCACATTGTTTTAGTATCTCCATAGAAGCGTGCCTTAGAAGTTCCACTTCACACTGCGGTTAAAGAACAGCATCATAGACAGGTTGTGAAGTGTAACAAACTTATCTTTTATTGAGGAGACTATATTCTTGCACCATAGTTTCCTCTAGATGAATATAATTTCTTGCATCTTCATTAATAGCTAAATACTTATTCCTGGATACTACATCAGCTCGCCCGGTTCCGTTTTGTAAAATACCTTGCTTGATGGGTACCGAATCTAATCGATACAGTTGATATCTATTTCTCTCTAACAGAGGAACATCCAAAGTAACCAGTAGTTTGCCATTATGCATAGGCATGACGACAGCAGATATGTGAGTAAGGTCTGGAACACTCACTTCTGCTAGTGCAGTCGGAAATTCAAATTCGGGGAGGTGATCTTGGGCTTCTCTAACGATCGTCGTCAGCTGCGAAGAGGAAATCAATGAGTGGTGCAGTCTTCCTTCTCGAGCCATCCGCAAGACGGAAAGGAGTCGTTCTAAAGACCTGACTGTCATGTCCAGATTTGCTTCCAGAGCGATTGAACATTATCATAGTGTAGTTCTGTTTAGCTAGGCTTTCATAGACTGTGAGTATTTTGTTTGCAGTGTGAGTCATTTCCTTATCCAAGTTCTTCATATTAACTTCTTCATTCTCCGCAATTTGATGTAGTTTTTGTAACTCTGAGCGAACGAGGTGCGTTTGCTCACTTGCTAATTTTGAAAGGTTAGTCTGAGCAACATTAAGTTCTGCTATGGCGTTGTCATAGCGCTCGCCATCTTCGTAGTTCAGAACTCCCATTGCAGGACCAGCCATCTTTCCAATAAATCCGAACCATGGAACAGTTCTTCGTCGGCGATGGATGCTTGGGACTATCTTCTGAGGCGCGAGCGTATCAGTGTGACGAGTTAACTCTTCAAGGGTAGCATTCAGCTCCCGCTGTAATTGCTGTGCTGACATAAACCTTTTTTTAGTAGTCTCTTATACCCTAAGAGTCCTTGACAGTTTTCATTGAAAGAGGACAAACAATGCTGATATGAAGATTCCAGGTTAGATGACAAGTTTCCGATGAGATTCTGGTACTTGCCAACTTCCACGAAAATAGTAGCCCTCCAAATCCCTGCAACGTATTGAACAGGTGCAAGTCTCTCATAATAGAGTCCGGTGTTCTTGGGAAAGGTTGTGATGGAGATTACATCCATTCTTTCCTGGGGGAAACTACTTTCGTCTAAAATGAACCATCCTTCTAGTAATAACAGGATAACACGAAACATCTTCATAATCTGAGGATAAAAGAAAAATATATAAGAAAATTTTCCTTACTATAACAGGAGAGTTATTCCCGTTATAACGAATCATTCCCGGCCAATTCATCAGCCATGTCACTTCCATGACATCCACTGTGTGCGGGCTCGTAGCACCAATGGACATGTAGTACTTAGAATGCACTTCTTTTATTATGTGCTGACCAACGCCTAGATATCCATTTTGGGAGCCACTGCGTACAGACATTGATGAAAACCTGATAGACCATGTGGTTTTTCAGAGTTGTTAGTTTGTCGACCGACCACTCCGAATAAAATACTTCAAGTAGACGGTCAGTTTAAACATGTGTGATCAGGATAGAGTATGTGTGGGGTACTTGGAATAATAGAGAATAGTTTACCTTTTCTATCTTTAAATTTAAATTTTTGTAACTTTTCAACATTCCTGGTGCTAAATAAATTTTTTTTTCAGTGAATTTTATTTTATATTCATAAGATAACAATTGTTCAATAAGGACTCACTGATATATTTCAGAATTTTTTTTTTTAAAGAATTTTTTTACACTTTACTATCAATGTGTACAACGGGTGTTTTATTTCGACTATTTTGATTTTACTTAGCTATTTGGTTATTTATGATTTTTCTTCTTTTTGTGGCCTAGATGATTTTAAGTTTTGGTATTATAAGAATTGAATGGTTAAAGCATCATGCATTTTATCGTATGGTAACGATGTTAATGATTCTCCTAAATTCAAATCCTCGCAGCTTTTCTGGTCTGCCTTATTTAGAGCGTGACAGGTGTTATTTTGAAAACTCTTTGTTACATCCCTCTAGTCGAGGTCATGAACGTATCATGTTTTTGTTGCCATGAATACGTCTGGTGTCGACCATTAGGAGTAATAAGGATTCTTGCCACGTCTTGTTTTTTTTTCTTGGCGTTTCCAAAGGTTTTGAAGTCAAAACTCTCTGTAGCCACTATAGGTGCCTAGCTATATAGAATTGGTTGTTGATTCGCATAGGAAAGTACGTAGGGAGATTCAAAAGAAATTCAGTACAGCTCATTCATTGGAAATCGGACTAACTCGTTATCCCTTGTGCTGTGTAATGGTAGCGAGGGGACGGAATGTTCTAAAGCTGAAAAGTATATATTTACTTAAATTGTTAAAAATAGTAAGTAAAGTTTTAAGCAATAAATACAAATTTTCAATATGTTTTAACAGAATTTGAGGTTTGAGATTAATGGTGGTTGAAACAATGTCAAAATTAGGGAAGTTAAGATTTCAATTTTCAAAAACAGATCTAAATTGACAGTTTAACATGCATTTCATTGTAAACGTTAACCAAAATCCATATGTGTCTAAACTTAAAGCTCTG
This sequence comes from Andricus coriarius, assembly GCA_932066315.1. Lineage (NCBI taxonomy): Eukaryota > Metazoa > Arthropoda > Insecta > Hymenoptera > Cynipidae > Andricus > Andricus coriarius. Next base: position 4,866 of record CAKNWT010181760.1, read on the forward strand.
GAAGCATTTTTATTCACAAACTAGCAATACTTTTTGCCACAACGCGCGGAAAACCTTACATTTCCAATCAATAATGTATGATTATAAAACAGAGAAATTGTGCAGTTTATTCATTTCCAAAAATAATTTGATAGGTATTGAGTTTGAAATGTTTAATTCAGCACATTATAAAATTTAAAATAATTTAAAACATTTCAACGATTTAAATTTTAATGTTGTGTCACAAATTTTAAACGCTATTTCCGTTTTATAATTTTAAAATTGAATGCTTAATTTTGGTAGATATGGAGTTCAGAAATATTCACCTTTAAGCGTCCCCATTTTGTCAATTCAAGTTGTTCAATATTAAACGAATCTAGTTTGAAATAATTTTATATTGAAAATTTCCAGCTTTCGAGGTTTTTTCTATATTTTTTTTTGTAGTGGTATACTTACAAAGACGAAAGAATGATCGATATTGACTTAAAATTTTGATATAATTTCAATGTAAGGATTCTTCAGTTCAAAACACTTGATTTTTGAAATTGTACAATATTCTAGAGCTTCAACAGTGAATTCATTTATAATTTTTCTATGGTATTTGTACAGTTAGAAAGAACTTATAATTTTAAATTGTTAAATTTCAAGGGCAAACTGAAAATTGTTTAAATTTACGCTAGATTTTTACTTGTTTAATTCGGGAATTTTATCATTTGAAAATATACTTATTTACAGGAGTTTCGAATGTGGGACAAACGAGTTTACGTAGGGACCAGTTAAATGAGAACCATTTCTAGATTCTAAAATTAAAAATTTTCCATATTTTTTTCCTCACAAAATTTTTTTTTTAAACAAAATAAAATTTACAATTTTGAAAGATAAAAGGAAGGAAAAGTCAGTCCTTTATAATGCTTGAAATAATAATTCTGTTTTAGCAATTTAAAAAAAAATTTATAGTCCAAAAATTAAAATAAAAAAAAATTACATTAAAAAAAAAAACTTGAAGACAATCCTTTCAAATGGAATATTTTATCTATTCCCAAGTTCAGACGTCAAAACGGATTGAAGTGGCAGTAGAGCTACGTTTATCGATGAGAGGACAAGCAGAACAAGGTAGTGGGGTATCGATTGGATTTGGGGGTTCTCTAGCAGGCTCTTTGAGGCTGGGTACATCGGGCATTTCCAAATTCAGAGTAGGAGAAGTTACATTGTTGGCCACTAGGGTTGGGGAAAGGGAGGCTAGAATGGGGGCGTTGAATGCTTCCGTGGGGAGTAATCTTCTAGGCGGTTTCTGTTTCTTTTTATGCGTGGGCCTTTTTTCATATTCGCTTTGGTTATATCAAGATTATGGACTCGGGGTTAATTTTTACTTTTTGTCCGGTTACATTTTCGGTGATAGGGCTTCGGTCCTTATCCTGTTCTCTAGTGACGGCGAAGTCCATAGGTAAATTTTTACCTATACCTTGTTCTTCCCGTGCTTCAATCAGATCGGATATCTCCCTGAGTTCTCGAATCACGCGATCTATTTTTGGTTCCGTATCGTCGCCAAACTCAGCCCTATCGTCATCTGAATTAGTTAAAGACGATTCGTTGTTAGTTTCACCAATCAATTCTATGTTATCAGGGTCCCAGTCTTATGATTGCTGTGCGTTAATAGACGGATGATCCTTAAGGAATAACTCTAACCGCGTGAAGGAATCTTCTAGTTCTTTAGAAAAATCAGAGGGTACTGTATTTGAAATGCCAGTATCCTTTCCGGATTTCTAGGATTAGGCGATTCGAGGGATCTAGTGACTCCAGCGGGGTCACCCCCTTTTATGTCACCTGAGGGTCCCGGCGGGTTTGTAGACTTTCTATCCTTAGGTGGACCTTCATACTTATTTATGACAGGACGAATGTTTAGACTTGGCAGCGCACTGTAGCGTTGTAGCTGTACTGGCGGGTCTGAATCGCTGATGTCTGAAGTTGTATCCTCTGTTTTAGTTATTGTCGAGGTAGGGTCACCTTTGACGAGAGCCGAATCTGCCTTGGTCTTAAACGACTGGCTATAGCTTGGAGACCGGGCATAATCATTGCACCGACGACCCTACCTGAAATCATTTTGATCTCTATCGGATTTACCATCCTCATTAAAAAGCTGGATACGGTCATCTTGATAGTATCTCCGTGGGCTGATATTAAAAGAGTTGTTCCAGCCTTGCGGATAATTCCAATTGTTCCCGTATAGTTCGAATAATCTCAATTCTTTCTCTAGATGATGGTTAGTTCTAGGGTAATTTGCATATTGTTGGAAAATGGGGAGGAACTCCGATTTTGCTGAGAGTACGGAGGGCGGGGTAATCATAGTACTGGGGATCGTCAAACCCTTGTCTCTTTAGAACACCTGTGGGTTGTAGTTCAAACCCTCTACTATCCCGTGGGTACCGAGGACTCGGAGAGCGGGCAAAATTGCGGTAATGTCGACATGATCTAGAATCGTCATAGTAACGATCGGGTGGACCATCATTATCTGGACCGTGATTTCTATTCTCCTGATAGTACTTCCTCGGGCTATTGCTATACAGGCGATCTTGATTTTGAGAAAAATTCTGATTATTCCTGTAGGGTTCATATAACCTCAATTCTTCCGCCGGATGGTGGTTACTTCTAGGATCATTTTGAAATTCGTGAAGGGATTTCCGGGACCGATTGGACATGTGGAAAGCACTATGGGGCATTCCTGAAGCGTTTTTTCGTTCCTCAGCGTGTTTGGCGAACTTAAAAGCTTCTTCAAGGGTTAATGGGTCCTTGGGGTCTACAGATGACGAAATATCATCCGGTAGACCACGAATAAAAGCTTTAATTGCAGCTTGCATGACGGGGGTGGATGTTGCCACAGCTATCGCGTGTGTATGAGCTGTTTCAAGTGCCGCTTTAGTTCCCCCTATATAGGAGTGCAGCCGGTCGTAATATTCGTTGACTGACACACTTCTTTTCATAACTAGGTGGTATATTTCGTTAAAATAGTACTCAAACGGCTTGTCGGATGCGAAACGGTCCTTTAATAGGTCGATCAAATCGGTGATCTTAGAAAATTGTTTATTACGCGTGCATTCCCTAGCTGAACTAGTGAGCTTTCCCAATGTGGCGGTAATGAGGGAAGATTCACAGGACACAGGAACATAGTTTGCCGCATTTACTATGTCCTGTATAAAATCTCTTACCGGGGTATTTTTACCATCGTACATAGGGATGTGACTAGCACCTTGTTGTATGGCTAGTGTATCCGCAATTGACTGGGCCACTCTGATTGCGACATTATCGGCGTTGGGGGCGGGTTGGGGTTCCTGTCGATTGGATCTTGTGTTTGGCTGAAACCCTATATCCGCTCTCGAACTGTACATTTCAGCTACCGAAGACGCGTTTAGATCGGGTTGAACTTTTTGTCGGCGATTTGGAGCATCGCCGGTACCGTTATTCCGTTGGTTTTGATTTCCGTTACCAAGGTTATTATCTTCCTCATTTTGATTCGCATTGAGGCTATTCGGCGCAGGCTCTTTATTTCCGAAAGCAATTTTGACAATAGTACGAAAAATGAGTTATTTAATCGGTATTAAAATCACACCCTTTTATATGTTTCCGTGCCCAAACTACCCTGATCTCCGCAAGATTCAATCTACTTTGTCTGCTGATGGGGCTTGTTCTGCGACTACCTGCTATTTCCAATAATTAGTGATTTCAATGTAAAGTGCACGGTCACGGCGTCAGGAATTTCTCCTTTTTCTGTCGGTGCCGGCGCTGGAATAATTGGGACCAAAAGCCTACCTAGATGCTGAAGGTCGTCCGTAACTCTGTCTATGTACATACCATGGGGCATTAAATGATGGCCTCTACTTTTTTTTGCATTATTTTATTCGTTTAAAGTTGTATGGGAAAACCGTATACTTGGGCAAGGTGCTCCATTACGAATAATCCCACAATTCCTCTTGCCTGAACGAATCCGAAGGGGGTTGCATTTGAAATAACCAAAGACGGAAATTCTACCGCCTGGATCTCTATATTCACGGTTCCTATAGAACGAAATACTAGCTTCTCCAGAGTGATCTCGTATTCAGTTGCTTCTGTGAATGGAATTCTCAAACTATTTTCCTCAATAAAGTTAGTGGAAATTCTGTTTTCGAAAACCAGTTCCACTGTACCTTCCAGAAAAATACCGGAATTAACATCCACAGCATTTGGTATTTCGATAGCTGAGAAATGGCTATTGTGGGATACGAAAGGAGGCATCTGTCAATTTTTGTATTTTAACTAAGATCCTGTACTAACTTTTTGTACTCTATCTTTTGCTAGATGCACAACAATTTCGATTGCTCAGACCTTCCTATTCCAGTGTGATTACTTCTACAGGCTAAATCAAATTGTTGCAAATAAACGAACTGGCTGGTGTAAATTTTACGTTAGTTTCATTTATTCTTTAAACACGCTTTCTTCTTTTTTCGGTAGGTTTAAAGGTCGCTTAGAAGGGTTGGTGGATGGTCGGGCGAGGAACTCAAAACGCTGCGTTTCCTGCTCAATGTCGCGCGAAAGAGTTTCTAAAGATTATTGAATATTATATTTAATATCCAAAATTTCGCCTTCCCTTTTTTGGAAAAGAAACGCGAATGTTCAAACGCAGCAGCTAACCTTCCCTTCGCTGAAGCGTGCAGTTCGGTTTAGCGGGGATGAACCACATAATTTTGAAGTTTGAGTGTGCTTTAACCTAAAAATCTCGTGACTTCGGTTTTATTTCGAGTGATACATTATTTTAGAAATTTAGAGAAAGAAAAACTTCAGCAGAGGGTGCTATTGGGTGAATTAATGAATATCAATTATTGCTTTAATTGCTATTCACGTCGTTTTTCTAATGCCAAATTAGGAAGTTGGAGATTCTTAGTTTTCTTTTTTTTTAATTAAGGTTTCACAAGAGGGAAGCGATACTACACCGGAAATTTATTTAGTCTTTCAAGTAATATGCGCTTATTTCTGATTAACCTTAAGTGACAAATACCAAGTCACTCTACAATTCGTTTACTTCCAAAAGTTTAATTTGATAGCCACTTGTCAGTTTGCATTCAAAATAGGAATAGTTTCTGACTTTTAATCTAAATTAAATAATTCGGAAGCATTTTATTTCTCTGTGAAGGATTTCAGGTAGGATTTCATTGATTACTTTTAACAATGAACCAATTTTCCCTGCCAAACGGCATAGTGATTGATTCACTCTCAGTTATTTTTGTTTTACGTGTTTCTCAAGGGAGTTGCTTCGGCCAAACGGCTGAAGTGAACTCTTCAGAAATAGTTATTTCGGCCAAACGGCTGATGGTGATTATTTCCTTAGGGATTATTATCGGACAAACGGCTGATAATAATTTTCTTCAAAAGCAGTTACCCTTGACCACTTGGGTAGAAGTAATTAAATTTTGAGAAATTTTTCCGTAATAAATTTTCACTCAATGGAAACCATACCTAAAATTCTCAACATCTGATTCGGAAAACATCGATTCGGCCAAACGGCTGAAGGTAATGTTAAACGAAGCTCAACTTCGAAAAATGACTGATAATAATAGTTGCCAGCCTCTAATTAATTGCTTCGGCCAAACGGCTGAGACAATTAAAGAGGATTACAAGAATTAACGTTTATTCAACTTGGTGGCAAGCAATATCCTCTGCCAAGCAACAAAAGGAATCATTCCACACTCAGATCCCTGAAACGTGTTTCTCAGGAAAAGTTTTCACTTCCGCCAAACGGCTGAAGCAAACCCTTTTTGAAAAACTATTTTCGGCCAAACGGCTGTTAATAATTCTTCTTCGAGATTGGTTACCTTCGGCCAAACGGCTGAAGGAAGTTCCTTTCTCAAAACAAGGTCACACGTAATAGTAATCTGTCAGTTGAACAAATCAGTTTCTTTAATAGTTCGATTTATAATATTGGTTTCGGCCAAACGGCTGAAACGAATATTTTGCCCTTAAATAATCATTTCGGACAAACGGCTGAAACAATTATGAAAAGGATATATTTATTGTACAAAGAAAATTTTGTTGTTTGAATAGAGTTTGTAATTTTTCACAACCAGTTTCTCGAAAGAAAACTTCTGAATTTATGGCCCTCCTTTCCTCGAGTATTTGTTTTATGTTGGCATAACACTCTAAAAATTTGCTATTAATCAGGGAAATTACGCGGATTCTACTAATTCCACTATTTGCTGTAAGAACTGCTCGAAAGTTTGTACAGTTTCTGTGACAGGCGCAGAGGCCGAATTTGGAAATGGATTTTCAGTTGGTACTACAATTAATTCCCGCACTGAGTTTAATTGTGCACGAGCAATGGCGCGTTCGTATCGTACTTGAACCTTTTTCCCACATCTATGCTTAGATCTGCGGGTTTCATTTTTGCCAGACATTGGTAAAAAAAACAATTTAAAACATAGTGTATAATTTTTGAAAATTAGATAGTATAATATTCAATCAACTAAAGAAATTGTTAATTCCAAAATTTCTTGCGGCCTATTGAGAAACTCAAGGCCTGTAGGAAATTGTCAGATTCTTGTATCACTTTAGAATGTAAGTTCATTAAAAATTTTCAGAATAATATCACCATCACAGTTCACAGATCTTAATAAGGTTTAAAACATAGTATATAATCTGTACTACGATAGCGCAGTGTTCATTAAGTTTTAAGAACTGCGCATTCTAAATACTATTGATTAATTTCAATCCCGATTTCGACCTATTGCATAATCGCAAGGCCTGTTGTCAAATTTGAAATTATTCTAGTGATTAGAATATCATGTTTTTAACTCTTCTAAATAAACTAACTTCCGCTAGTGTGTACTTTGAAACAGCTTCAGCAAAGAAACTAAAATTGTTCCTAAACAATGAAGTAATTGTTTCTAATTAATTTTCAAAAACAAATAGGATTGAAGCTGGTAGCGGCCCATTTGAGGCCTGTATGCAACTTCAAATTTTCAATGCTTAAACAATCATTAAAATTTGCCTGTATTTTTCACCAAAAGCACAGCAACAAAATCAGCAACAATTAGTGACAGTCTAATCCCATCGCTGCCATCAATTATGTTGTTACGTTCGGGAAAATTATTAATTGGGTAAAATTGGGAATTTTGCCCAGTTGATAATAATTTGCGACATTTCAGAATAATAATACCTTTTTCAAGGTATTGATAATTTTATGGGCCGACTATCTGCTGTATTTAATTTCAGAGCTTTTCTATGCTGCTGCCGATTCAAACCGCAATTGCTTTTGGTGAAGGGTTTTTGTTTTGGATAAAACAATAAAATGACAGATTCTGTACTCAGATCATTTCAAGGTATAACAATTTGGTATATTATCACAAATGAAATATGTTGTATTACAGAATGAAATATGTGTTGTGTATGTGTATGTGCTTGAAAGACACTTTACTTTACCGTACAGTGAAGTCGGATGGTCTCGTGGTTGTTGAAACACGACACCCTTTCTTAGTAATTTGCGATTTAAATGTTCATTAAATTTACTCTCGTTCAGAGAGGCACAAAGTAATTGTATATATGTATAAAATTTAAACGAAAAGTCTTTTTGTCACTTTTTATTATTGTTCGGAATTCAACCATGGATAAAAAAGAGACACTAAAAACCGAAGATTTTTGGATGAATTCCTACACGCGGAATTTTCGTCGCCTCCTTGGCCAGTACTTTTACCTCCCACGCGCCTACAGATATTTTGCGTTTTTGGTTGAATTTAACGTCAGTACCGCCGGACTGAACAAAAGACTAGGGGCAGACAAAAAAACAATCACGACGGACCAGACGGATTCGTTCGTGATGTTTCCGAGGAAAAGCGAACTTAGCGAATGA
>CAKNWT010181790.1:0-12736 GCA_932066315.1 Andricus coriarius
GAATGAAGATAGGAAACGGTTTAATGGCTCCAAATGTGGAGTTTTGTCATGCGATTTCAGTGCGATAATTAAATTGATGATAAAATCATTCTTACTCAAGAGATATAATTTTAAATATTTCTGACTTTAATCAGTCTGGGCGCGTGACTAACACAGCGGGACAAGTGGCAGCAAAAAAGTATCCTTTCTATGACAATAGTAATTCCAGAAGCAAAGAATCTTCAAGACGTTGAAATGGCCCTGCTTCGTTCAACCACATCTGTTTCGGCAGTTTCATTGAGTTCCTGAAAGCCAAACGGCTAGCCCGCTGCCTGATAATGCCCAGTACTCACGGAGCCATCGTTGGCGGCGTCTCATGCTTTATTGTAAAATGCATATTTCCGCCAATTTTCAATGAATCGATCTGAAAATTTCCACGAAATTTCCTTTAATACTAAGGAACAAATGTCTCACTGGAAGTTGTCTTAACTCTAAAGTTCCCTCGATACTTTTTGTCGGCGAAAGTGAAAAAACAGGGTTACCGATCTGTCTCAATTTGCAATTAAATATTAATAAACAATAGGCGATTTTCAACTTTTTCTTCGTTTTTTAAGCATTGCTATGGTATATTTCGTTCGTATGTCAAGCTTGAAACAGTTTCAGTAATATTTGCCCAACTTACGACGATTTATTTCTTAAAAACTAATTGAATTTGGGGACACATTTTTTTTTAGTTTATTAGGCTTATTATTAAAAATAATTATCCGATCAAAAAATAGAAAATTTAAAAAAGTACCGTCTCGTCATTATCTACAAGCTTATATTTTTCAAAAATTAATTTTTTGACTTTTAAAATTTCCGTCCAGCCAGACGTTTGGACAATACTTTTATCCGATCTCAAGCGCTGGGCGAGTTTCTCGATCCAGACCCTCAATTATTTAACTTGATATGTGTTAGAAGCTTCCGTTTTATACGCGTAAGTTATTGAGCGTTTGAATAAAAAACCGTCAAAAATTGTTGTCAACCGGGAAAACATCGAGAAATGACCAAAAGATCCACTCAGATTCCCCTGATTTCAGATGATTTCACAAAGTGCTATGCTTGTTGTATTTGATTTCATACCGATTTCAAACGTTAAAGCCCCTTGATTCGAGAGTGAATGGCCCCTCGTTAGTCTCTATGTAACAAAAAGAAAATAGTTATACCTACAAATTTATTAGTAGACATGACTAACTATATTAGTAAATTTAACTATCTACAGATAGTCGTTTTGACAAACTGAAATAGTTAGTCTACCTAATAAGATAGTAACGAGAACTACTTGTACCCCAACTAACAAAAATAGATCTCACAACTAACTAAATAGCAGTAGCATTATTTACTATCTAAAATACTTATCCCAACAATTTTATTAGTCGTCCCAGCTAATCTTTTTTTTCAGTGTAGTCATTGGCAGAAAATTTTTGGTTGATTCTGCAAAAAAAATGGAACCAATTCATTGTGACATACGAAAACTATGCGTTTGTGTATAAAAATTGTTCAAATAATTGTCCAAAATCAGCTATTCTTAGCTTATCCCAATTAGGCATTAATTTATCTCATATTTTATATAAAAAAATATTTCAAACAACTAATCATTTCAAATCAAGAGAAAATGGCTGTTGTTCATTAATAAGTTTAAAACATGATGGAGAATTGTTTTTTTTTACTCTTACCAACTACAAATTATTGTTAGATAGTTATTAGACTGACTGAAGCTCTTCTCTAGTCAATTTGAAGATCTATAAAAAAGTACATCTGAAAAATTAGGAAAAAATATTGTTTACTTTGTTGTTAAATAACAAATTTTTATTTGGTCAAAGAGAATGTTATGCACAGACTCGTTATACGTGGAAGCTTTATGGTGATTTAAAAAAATCAAAATTCATTGAAAAATGGCTTGTAGATAGACCTTTTTCTAAAAAAAAAAGTGCTTTCGTTGAATATGTAATTTACGGCGATGCGGGATATGTGCATATTTTAGGTGAATTTTCAGTTTTACAAATACGATATAATTGTGTCGGTTATAAGGCACCATTGCGAATAATGGCTTGCTGGTGCAAACTGTACAATTAATGTAGTATGCTAATTTCGAGGGCGGAATCGAGATATTAGTTGCATTTTCATTTACCAGACCAGAGATTCCGAAAAGCGTTGCTTTGTTCAATTTACAATCATGATTAAAATGTAAAGCTGGGATTATCCGCTTTACATAACTGCATGTTTCGTTTACTACAGTGGATAACAAGGTACTGATAATTATAAACATTGCACATTATTTTTACGCATTTATCACATTATTATCAAAAAATTTTATTCATAGCATTTTATGCAAATTCTTAACTACACTTCATTAGCCTTGCTAAAAGTCACTTTATCACTAATGAAGTCGATAACAAGGTATACTACTATTACTACCCCATGCTAGTTACATTCTCACCTGAATAAGAAGGTATTGGTTTTATGCGAAAAAAAGCGTTTCGCGGATTTCATTTAATGTCGATGTTTTCGGACTCACTGATTGAGAAAAAATGGATTTTACTTCGGTATCTGTCTGCCGTCGTTTTCTTTGTTGTTGTTGTCGTTGTCTGTATACATGATAACTTTTGAAGGAATTAGCCGATTTGTTTGCCCTTTGGTTAACTTTTTTAAGGCCTAAAAAGAAAGAATAAGTTCGTTAGCCAGCCATGTTTGACCAACGGTTTTGGTCTTATCCATCAAAAATTGTTTTTCAAAAATAAAAAATTCCATTTTGCAGCAAAACTATATGAGATACACAAACAATGTTAAAAACGAAAATTGTTCTTCTCAAAAAGATCGACAAATTTATTAAAAAGCGGTTCATACAAAAGTTGACCAGGACATGGGGGGCCATTTAACTGTACCATTGATTTTGACCTTGAGGTCAATTTTCAAGGTCAAGCCGATTTTCAAAATGGAAACCCCTATTTTTGTCTGCAGATTTGAATAGAGCGGAAAATTATGCGTCAAAAATGTTCTATGGAAATCAAGAATTCGCGTGTTTTTTATTTAAATAACACGTTCTTTCCGCAACACTGCTCCGACGCAGGTTGCCATATTTTACTTACGGTATTTAATAAGCTGATACCTCTGTCATTATTGCAGTTGCTTTTATCTCCCTTTCCTTTGTATATAGGTAGGATAATCGCTTTTCTCCAGTCACAGACTCTCTCAACTGGGGTTCCTAACGATCGTGTTCTATACCGCAGTTTTGGTGCCCTATAGCTTTACCTGCCAATAATTTCTTAAAAGAATCTCACAAAGCGTCTAGTATCCCGTCTGTATCATATAGTATGTTACCCTTGCTATTTCTCATGCTGACTAACTCTGTACTTTTACCTCCCTTCATATTGATCAACTAGTACTTTCACTTTCCTCTTTTTGTGTCCGTAATCAGTTTCAAGTCTATTTATCTCTTCATCGCTGAGGCCTGTGATGTTCAACTTTCTTTTATGTGCTTCTTTCTTTTCATGGGCGGCTGCTTATATTTCATCATTTCTCCACGCATCACCAGATATTCTTCCTACAGCCGCAGTGCCACACACCTCAGTCGCACTTTTAACAATGACATCTCGGATCAAATTCGATGCGCCCTCTATATCTTTATTGTTTATTAGGGCCTTCCAAGTTGCCTTACCTATACGTTCGTTTATCCTATTTTGAAAATCTATTGGCACTTCCGGTTTCTGTGAATTCTCAATCTTGATTCGCCCATAACCCTTGTATCTTTTACTAACTTTCTTAGTCTTTCATCCGCAACAACAAAGTCAATTACACTGTGGCTATCTCCTCTAAACCAGGTTTACATGCATGGATAATTGTATGCCTAAACCAAGTATTTGAAATAAATTAGCCCTTTTTTTAACATGAGCTAACTAATATTTTTCCGTCATCATTTGTTCTTGGATCCCCAAACTTACCTAGCATCGTTTCTGTACCCTGGCGTAAGTCGCCGACCCATCCATTCATATCGCCTGGTGGAATGATTCTTTCACCATGATCGTAAGTACTTATGGTATCATATTAAGTGTCCCAGAAGGCGTCTTTCACTTCGCTCAGATCACCATCAACTGGGATTTTCGTGAAGTTAGCACACCAACAATTAAATATCCAACTTTTGTTTAATGGAATCGTTTGGATGTCGTTAGGATGCGTTTGGAAACCAATTTTTTTCGTTTGGACGGCAAAACTCAAAAAGATATTGAGTTTTCAAAATTAGAGTGCTAACTTCACGCTGCGGCTCAAATATTAATTTTTTTTTAATTGTCTTTACTAATCGTTTTGATGTCGTTAAGATGCGTTTGGAAACCAATTTTTTTCGTTTGGACAGCAAAACTCAAAAAGATATTGAGTTCTCAAAATGGAGTGCTGACTTCACGCTGCTGAACAAATTTTAATTTTTTCAAACCATTTTTTACCAATCGTTTGGATGTCGTTAGGATGCGTTTGGAAGCTCACTTATGACGTTTGGACGATGAAATTTTGTGAGTTATCGAATGAAAAAGTCATTAGCACCATACTCGCGAACGGCGCCTTCTCAAGTGGTAGTGACCTTCCTTGGTCGGCCGTGTCCTTAAATATAATATGATGTGTTACCGTGAAAACTTTGGTACCGAACCTTTCCAAAAATTTTAAAAAATGTTGGATTATCTCAATTTCCGTATATTTTCAAAAATTTCAAAATATCTAAGATGTTGAAAATTTCTAAAATGTTGAAAATGTCTGAAATTATAAAAATTATCAAACTTTCTGAATTTAACAAAATGTTAAATTTTCTAAAATTTACCAAATTTTCTAAAATTTGTGAAATTCTCTAAAATTTGTAAAATATTCAAAATTTGTTAAATATTCAAAATTTGTAAAATATTAAAAATTTTCAAACTTAACAAACTTTCTAATATTTCTGAATTTTACGAAATGTTAAAAATGTTTCAAAATTTATAGATTTTCCAAAATTTTTGGAAATATAGAAATTTCCAAAATGACTAAAATATCTGCAATTTTCAAAAATTATTAAAATGATAAAAATTTCGAAACTGTTGAGAATTTCTAAAATTATACAAAATTCTCAAATTTTGAAAATTGATAAAATTATCAAAACTTCTACTAAAATATCTAAAAATTTCCAAATTTTTAAAAAGTTTTTGCAATTATCAAAATTTTCAAAATGTTCAAAATTGATAAAATTATCAAAATTTCTAAAATGTTCAAATTTCTACAAAACTCTCAAGTTTTTAAAACTTCTATTGTTTTCAAAAAATTGTATTTATATTTACCATCGATTTTACAAATTTTAGAACTTTCCAAAATTTTCTAAATTCATACAAAAATAGAAATGAAGATTCTGAGATTCCTTTATATAAGCAGAAACAATGCCTGTGTTACAAGAAATGAATTTCGAAAATACAACATAAAATTGGGTCACGAGACGTAGTCGAAATTAGGTTTGTGATTATTTCGAATCAATGCTGTCATTTTACCAATTTTAATAATTTTGGAAAATTTTAGATATTTTAGACATTTCGAAAATTTAGAAATTTTAGAAATTTTGATCATATTGGAAATTTTAGAAATTTTGATAATTTACAAAATTTGGAAAATCATAGCAATTGTTTTTAGAATTTTTATTTTCTTTTTTCATTTTTATATTTTTCAAATATTTTATTTTTATTTTAAATTTTTTTCAACCTTTTTTTTCGTATTTGTTCATGGCAAAAAATTCTTGTCATTCGGATAAATAATAAGCAAGGGGTACGAGGTGTAAATTTGGTCATTTTCGTGCAAATCTTCTATTTCGACGATTTTTACATTCTCCAATGGCGATAAAAAAAAAACTTTCGTCCAATATAGTTTCGAAAGATTTTTTCGCGTCCTTTCCATTGAAGATAAGCATCTTTTTAACTAATTATTTCACCTTTAAAAGGAGGTTTAAATATTAATTGAGCTTTTATCATGGAAGGACGCATTTTTCAAATGATTTTTTTGGACTAGGAAGAAAGCTTGGGATTCTTTCTTTAAGCGCTCAGAGATTAAAAAGTAAAAATTTAATTTCTTGCAAGAATGAGTTTTCAGTGTCCAAGATAAAATCGACTTTAAACCTAATATTTTGTAATAATTAATGTTTTGAACGATACATTTTGTCATTTTTAACTTTTTAACTTTAGAAGCTTGAATTTGGCAATTTTGACTTTTAGTATAAACATTTTCAAAATTTAAAACTTGAAAAAGGTTTGTTTCAGAAATACTTCAATTCTCACGTCTTCAAGTGTATTAATTTCAATCCTGTAAAGCTTGAATTTAACCTTTTTTGGACTTTTAATTTAAAATTCTTGATTCTAAAAATGTCGAACCTTGAAGGCTTTACATTTTAAATTTACCTGCTTTGAGGACTACTGATATTCTAAAATATTAAACGCTTGCATTTAAAATTATTTTGTAATAGAACTACAAAACTCGATCTAGAAGTTTTTAGTTTCAAACGCTATCCATTTAAAACTATATATTTTGTAAATTTTGAATCAGAAATCATTAAATTTTGAACGACTCATACTTGAAACAATACATGTTTAAACATTTCAATTCAAACTTATTTAATTTAGATTTTTTTAATTTCAAATCATTTAGTTTCTAACAGGTCAATTATGAATATATGACAAATAGTTTCGATTTTGAATGATTGATTTTGAAGTATATTAAATCTGAGTTGTCTATTCTTTAACCTGAAATTATAGACATAGGACTTAAATTTGTTTAATCTGAAAATGTTTAGAACTGTAGGAATTTACAATCGAAATCGTAGCAATAAAGAATTTTAAAAAGAGACTGTACAAAATTCAACATCAAATGATAATTTCAAAAAACAAATTTATTCAAAAGTAGTAGTTACAATTTTAACATAGTCATAAGTTTTTTCAACCTTTTAACATTGATATTTATTGAAATTATTATCATTAATGAAAAAAGAATTTCAATTTTGAATTCCTCCTGAAAGAATTTTTTTTTGATCAAATATTTTTCATTCTCATTAAGCCTCCCCATATCAAGAAAGAAAGTTCTGAATTTTGCAAAAATTTCGCGATCTAAATCAATTTTAAAAACTTATGAAATTTTAATCTCAAAATTCTCAATCAATTTTCACGGAATTGGCTAACTTCTTTCATGAAACTTTGTTTATACGTATTCAAAAAATTAATATCTCAAAAAAACATGATTTTAGTTTATTTTTAGACTGAAAATTGAATTTTTATCGCAATCCGCAGTCAAGCCTGATCCAATTTTACGTTAGTGTCACTTTGAGATTTTCAATTTCCACGTCTACGTCCTCAAACCAGGTAAACTTTTCTTGATCAAAATTTCTTAGCAAAATGTTTTTTCTTCCTTTTGGAAAAGTGCCATTATTTTGGTTATCTGGTTATGTACTGCCACCCTTAATAATTTTTTTTTTTTAGAAAATTAAAAAAACAACAATACTACTCACATCTGAAAAACGCATAATATAAAAAGACTAGTAATAACTGGGCCGGTTCGTTCTCCAACTTTTTTTTCTAATTGAATTTTAATACCCCGCAAAGGTTTCAATATCTTCTACGTGTTCTTTGGATTTGACAATTCAAATTTTTGAAATTAAGAACAAATATTTTCCACTAGTTTAAAAATTCAATTTTTTGTATGTGCAGTTATTACTACTGAACATTAATATAAAATTCAAAATTCATAGGAACACTTTTTTATGAATTCATAATTTTTTGAATATGTGCACAAGCATGATTTTCTTGGATTGAGTAAAATACACACATTTTGGAAAAAGTTGAGTATTCCGAGCCTGAAATTTCTTGAGCTTGAAACAGAGAAATATGTTGTCATTCTGAAGAAATGTCAGATTCCACATACTATTCAACTTTTTTCAAAAAATGTGCATTCAACTCAATAAAAAAACAAATGTTCTTTGCACAATTTCAAACAATTCTAAATTAAGCAAAAAATGTTCTTTAAATAATATGAAACATTTGTTTAATTTCCAAAAATTTGAGTTTTTAAATCGAAAGAATTAACATAAGGTATGTCCGATCGAAAAAAGTTTTTGCATGTCTAAAGTTGGTAAGGGTAGGCAACTTTTGCGGGGTGTTAAGGTTCGAAAAAAAATTTTCTTGAAATAAAAAAAAATAAATTATAAAAAAAAATGTTTTAGATTCTCTTAAGACTTAATTAGCATCCCTTTTTTGTCGGCGCTCGACGCCTATTTTGATTAATTTTTTTTAACTCTTCAGAAGTACCATTTTTTATGATTTTCAGATTTATCAAACAAGGTCATATACGTTTATGTGTTGAAGCTATCTAGAAATTATTTTCAGTATTTAAAAGAAAAATTAATACGCTATAAACAAATTATCTAAAAAAAGGTATTTTAGGGGATTCACCAAGTTTAGCTCATGGAAATCCAGAGTTTTCGTATAAAATATGAGAGAAATTAATGTTTTATTATGATTAATTAAAAATAAATCTTATTTGGTAATTTTTAAAATAATTTTCATAACAAAATTTAGAGCTTGGCTTTTTTCAAAGAATACGATCAATTTTTTTTACGAAATCAACTAAGAATATCTTTTTGATAAATCTATTTGTTAAACAATATCTGATCTCTAAAATTGGTTGTGAATATTATTTAAGTAATTCCCAATTGTGGTCATTTTTGAAAGTATCATAGGGAAAAGTCATCGCAAAGTCATTATAGTTGATTCCAAAAAAATAAGGCCTATTTGTTCAAACATAGAACAACTGTGCATTTTTTCATAAAAATTGTTTACAAAATTGCCAAATAGCATATTTTTGTAATTAAGCGTAATGTAACATAAATTTCTTTCACATTTCATTCTAAAACTCTGTATTTGAATAAGCTGAACATTGCTAATCCAGAAAAATACATTTTTTTCACCAGTTGTTTTTAACATAATAAACCATTTTTTTAAATTCTTCGCACCCATTGAAAAGTATTTCTAAACAGTTTTAGCATATATATATAAGGCCTTGTTTGATTAGTCCGAAAATCTTTTAAAAAATGGTACTACCGTAAAGGGTTTTGTAAAGTTGGCAAGAATACGGGGTAAAGTTAACTAGGGCACGGGTTCTAGAAGGCTAAGGTACGGGGTAAAGTCATCTAGTATTCGGGGAAAGTCAGCTAGATTACGGGGTAAAGTCGTCTAGGGTACGGGGTAAATTGACTAGGACACGAGGTAAAGTCGAATAGTGTATGGGGTAAAGTCAATTAGGGTACGGGATAAGGGCGGCTAAGTTACGGGATAAATTGACTAGGATACGAGGTAAAGTTGAATAGGGTATGGGGTAAAGTCGGTTGGGGTACGAGATAAGGGCGGCTAAGGTAAATTCAGCTAGGGTACGAAGTATAGTTGGTTAGGGTAGTGGTAAAGTTGGCTAGGGTACTGGAGCTACAAAATAATAAAAATATCAGTTTTGTTGTTAACCAATATTTAAAAAAAAGCACATAAATCGAATAAATAGTGCAGGCTAAGAAGTGATTTGTCCACAGACATTTTTTTGTGTCGCTATAGATAAATCTTGAATTGATTATTATTAGTAGGGAATTTTAATGAAACTTTCGCAGTTAACTTTTTTTTCCAAGAAAATGATAATTTTTTCTCATAAAGAATATTGGTTTAGTATTATTTTCTGGAGATGGTTGCTGGCTGTATTTTCCAATAACGAAAGGCATTAGCTTCTCGAGCGTCGCGAGCAATTTGCGTAAGTATGTATTCCTGATCACGCCATCGTCGCTAGCACATCTGTGCCTATACCTATGTACTCCTGAAAGAATTTCGTGCCTCAGATAAGATAGGGGATGGAGAAAATGCTCAGGACTTTGTTTTTATGCATTGAATATCAAGAGGTATCATTAAAGTGAGTGCAGTCGTGCAGAGAGATTCCCTATGCAATTTCAAAGTCGAGCATTCCACTCGAATCAGGACAGTCAATTAATTGCTCTCTACAGCTTACAAATAGCTTCGTGGTGCAAATTCAAATTAAATATTATCACCAACTGACAGTTAATCATTCACAATTATACACTGACCAGAATTATACACATGCGCGCGTTCACGTTCCTGGATTTTTATTTTCTAATATTAAAATTATAAACAATTTAGAAATGAAATCAATTAAAACAAAAATTATTAATTAATAAATTCGAATAAAAATACTTGAGATTTAAATAAAAATACAGGCTGTGTCTAGTCGTCTCGAAAAATTAGGGAGTTGGAAAAGGGGGTGGACTAGTCGTCTTGAAAATTCGGGACGACTAGCCAAACTTATGAAAAATATTTGACTAGTCATCCCGAATTTCAGGACGACGAGTCACTTCGAAAAATATATTGAACAATTTTGAATTAAAAATGTTTTAAACGAAAAACAGTAGACTAAGTATGTACAGTTTTACAAAAGGACTTCTGACATTCGCATGGCATGAAAAGAAATCGTACTTGTTTCATTAATCAAAATCTTTCAAAATTTCAGATTAAACTTTTACCGTCTTTAAATTTTCCTCGATAAACGACTTTGGCTAAACTTTTCAAACAAGTTTCGAATTTTAATTTAAAAAGCATATATTCTTATAGGAAATCTAATTTGGCATCTTTTTTCTCTAGACAAAAAAGTTGGAGATTTGGCCGCTTTTCAAGTAAACCCGAAAAACTCGATAAAATGTACAAGAAATATTCTTCATGGTGTTTTACGCCTGGTAGAGTAAACAACATACAAAATTTTGTTTGAAGAAAAGTTATAAATTTTTACCCGAACCATTGCATAAATCATGCATTCATATCTTTAGGCTTATCGGGAGTTGAACGAATTTTGAGGAAAAAAGAACTTCAAGCGGGAAAGTTGTTTAGAAGGATAGAAATATGTTTGCTACGGAAATAATTATTCAAAATTAATCATCTTTAAGAAATTATGAATGTTTGATATATAAATAATATTTTTTTAAACCATCTATCTCACGACCGTGAGGTGGGTGGCCACAGGGCACAATGAAATAACCACGACAGGCCGGCGAAACACTCGTGTCTTGAGGACACCGAGCGACCCGAAGATGGCAGTCTTCTGCATCCATCTCGCAAAAGCCTCGGCATGTTTTTGGCACGTGACTATGGCTTTCAGGTTATGCACCAGTAATAGTATTGCACCTCCGAGAGCACTGATCATAGGGTCATTTACTTTAACCGAATGTTTTAAGTACAATCACGAATATAATGCGTTTCTTGAAGTCCTGGAGAACGATGCCAGGCCTTGGATGTTCAATGGAGACTAGTGTCCTAAAATCATAATTCCAGAAAATTTGGCACTTCTCGTTTTGGACAATTGACATTGTTTTTGTAGAGATATGTCATTTCCGCGTGAGTGGAACACCTGGATGTTATGTGTTCTATATACTCAGCGTGTGCATGGCACGCTCTGCACCTATTGCTGGTAACTTCTTGACGTGAATGGCGGTTGCGGTATATCAAGGTGGAAATAAAATAAGGCTTAAAAGTATATACATCCCACGTCTTGATGGCGTGGAATGTATAACTGTGGAATGGACAAATTAATATGCAAGCTCTTCTGCATGTGGATGATCTTACGCGTGGCGACATTGAGGGCCGTAAGCTCGTGCTTTGTCCATGGAACTACTCCGAACGAGTAGAGTAGAACCGGGACGGTAAGCATATTAGTCGCATATATCTTTTACAACACCGACATATTGGAAAACCAAATCTGTCGAGAGAGACGATTGCATCTGCTTCGAAGAGCCTCCTTCGCTGATTTTATATCCTGAATGCGCCTCTCAGGCACGCCTAGATATGAATAGGTCGCTCCAGCGTCAAGGTGTTTAATGACAATCATATCGACGACCTCGGGGTCTTCGGAAACGCCAGTAATTCGTTTCCGTTTCAAGTGAATCTTGGCTCACTTGTTCAATCCAATATCCATATCAATCTTTCTTGTGTACCTATCGCCGACACTTAATCCACGTTGTCTGTACATTTCGCTCGAAACAGGTCCAATTCTTTAAGCAATCCTGTCATTGAGGATAGATGTAAAGATCTTATACAGCACGTTCAGACAAGTTATTGGCCTATAGATCCTTGTGTTGGACAAGTCGTCTTTCTTCGGTAGGAGTACAGTAAGTCCTAACACTAGTCACTGCGGAATAGGCGTCTCCGACTTTGAAATATGAGTTGAAATTTCGGGCTAGATGTTAGTGTGTAGAAGGAAACATCTGTTCCTGCAGCGGAGAAGTACTTCGTGCCCCTCAGTACTCTCTTCACCTCTTCATCTACGATTGATGGTCATTCCTCCTCAGATTTTACGACGTTATCGCAAAGGTCTTAAAGCGGTTGATATTCTCAGCGTTTCCTTCAATTATTGCTGGACCTCGTAAAGCTTTCTCCAAAAAGTCTTAGCCTCGTTGGATTTGGGCGAGTTTTTAACAGAAACAGGGAGATCGCTGAAAAGGCGCGATGGGTCGGCGAGAAATGATTGATTCTCCCTGACCCACCTCTCCCTCTTTTGTGTACAAAATAAATTCTACCTACTTTAAGCAACTTCTTATTTATTTATAAAAATCTATTATTAATAGATGGTAGTGCGATGTTATGCGTCTGAGTAAATAATTACTTAAAAATAACGTAAAAGGTAAAAAATTGAC
>CAKNWT010181828.1:0-11730 GCA_932066315.1 Andricus coriarius
TACAATATTTAAAATCAATTGAAAAATAAAACATAAATAATGAAAAATGAAACTGTAGAATCGGATTGTTTAAAACATTCCATAAGAATTCCTGAAAAACATCATTATTAAATATCTCAAGTCTTCATTACATGTATTTGAGGTGTGAATTTTTCAAAAGAAAAATCAAGTCAAAGCTCCTAATAGCTGACGAGACCGAAGGCGAATAGTGAAGTTCGGCCACGGGCGAGCTCGTTCTCGTGCATTTTCGGCTGTACACAAGGCTGGCCGACGTATCGCGTAACAGAGCCGGCTCACCGACACGCTACGTTTGCATGTGTTTCTCCCAGATGGGAAAGTGGTGGGGGACGAAAAATCCCACGTTCTGTAGACTTTGGAACCGAATCGCAATAGAGTGCGGGCAAAAATGGGTTAGTCCACGCGCTGCGGGGAAAAACGAGTTAAATCTTTAATTCGTTTTTGCCCGTAGCGCTCGAGCTAATTCGTTCTTGCGCTGAGAAATAATCAACCCGCTTTCGCTCCGACTCTTTTCTTACTCCGCTTTTGCTATTAGCCCCTCATATAACTTATACGCACTTTACGATTATAAACGAAACCCATCACGTTGACTTTAAGTGTAATCGGATAGTTATAGTCTCTCCTCTAAAATTCATCAATTCTTCGTGTTGATCAACTATGCGGAGCTGAATATGATTTATTGTCTTCACAAGGATCGGAAGATAAATGACAGGTGACGGCACTTCAATGATCTTATATTCTGGTGGAACGGTTGGGAAGAATTCATGAATCGTTTGAACTTTTTGATCATTAATATATGCTCCAGTTGTAATGTTGCACTCAGTCCTTAGAGCATTCACCTTGAAAATAGCTACTGGTAAATCTGATATATGAATCTTATTAGCTTCGAGATACGTGATGTGAATCCCAAAAGTTGGCAAATCGAATTTTTTGGTTTGAAATTAACTTCACAGTTGCTCTTGATTTCACTACGCAGCGTATTGTTGTTTGGTCTCATATTTACTATAGCATTATTATTATTATTATTATCCAAATTCTTTCGCACATATTTTTCAATATCATCCCCATTTGCTGATACTGTTATAACAGAGAAGTCTCTATCCATCAGAGATCTCTGTATACAATTCTAAATATCTTCAATTTCATAACTGTCAAGGGGTATGGTAACCACCTGATTACCAATATAAAATTTATTCTTTCCCAAATCAACGTTAGGAATTGAATTAAATGTGAGTAGCTCAACTAGATGAAGAGCATAATTTTTATTTGACGAGACTTCTATTGGTGGAAAGTATTCTGCCTCAAGCACAGATGAGTTGCCCTAAATAGTCAGAGTGAACGATTCATCCATGATGGCATCTTTCTCTGTACTGATTTCCTGCAAGCAATTACTTGCACTTATATGGACTATATTTGCTCTTTACATTAAGCTCTCCACATAGAAATTTAAGACATAAATTACCACACTCAAATGTATCATAGTCTTGATACCTACCATGACTATATTTTATAAAGCTACCAACACCTAGATGATTGACGAGTTCAGAGGCTGGTTTAAGGTTACCAAAACTGCCAAAGTATAATGTTTCATAATTATTCTTCTTAAATGCTACTCAATGTGTACCTGGACCATCTTTATCGTTAAGGTTGACTATGACCGACTCTTTTCGATGAGGTCCTCTAGCAGGTAATTGATTTCGCATAAAGACTCCTCGAAAATAGGGAATCTTTAGAGTCTTAGCTTAATTGAGTAGATCAAAATCAGTTGATGCACGATGTGGTAGCTTCACTGTAAGATTTTTTTCTTGAATAAACGTTTTTTAGATGAACGTCTTTTAGTTTTAGGGCCACGACCTTGAGGACATGGTTTGATATTAAGAGCCAGTTCTTGTCGATAGGGTTTCAAGTGTAGCCCTTTTCCAAGAGCTACTTTCTCCATCGTCTTATTATGACGAGAAGTCTCTTGAAGTTGATGTTTGGCTGGATTGGAATCATTCACAGCTTTTGAGATACCAGCTGCTCCACCAGCAAGAGCTCCAAGTGCGCTGAGTCCTGCGAATATTGGAATTAGTGGTAAAACACCACCAACTTCTGAGGGTGTAGGCAGAATACGAGGTGCTCTCATTTGGCTTCTACCTCCAGCTCTTTTAATTGCTTTTCGAGCAGCCTCCACAGCAGCTTTAATAGCAACTTGAGCATCATTACTAGGAGACATGGAATTTTTAGCAGCAGAACAATTTTTCTCAAAGCTACCCGTTTCTTAGAAACCTTTTTACTCATCCTCCTACTCTTCCTTAACCCCATACCTAGTTTTGATTTAATTTTTATGATGTTGGTTATAGCTAGTGCAGCTGCTTTTTCAACAATATCAGAGTAAAAGAAAAAACACTTTGCCACGCTTTATCAGATAGTATGCTATCTGCAACGTTTCTCGCTTCATTATTCTTTCGATTTTTCGAAAAAGCAATATCGTGCTTCTTAGAGGCAGCGTCCAGTGGATTTATACCTGGACCACCTCGTTCTAAACGCTTAGCTAACTTTGTACCAGGTCCACAGTACTGGTATCCTGGTAAATGTAATTCGAATGGTAACTTGTTAGTAATGGTTTTAATTAAACCTCGAACTCGACGTTTCTTACTGTGTACAAGCATTCCTCACTCTATAAAGGTCAGTTCGCGACTGACTGGAAGTCTATGTAAGCGCTGTATTTATAGCTTTCACATCTAGTAAGGGAAACGGCTACAGTATTCTCAACTAGGACCTTTATATTAGTATAGACTAAACAGGCTAAAGAGACGGTCCAACTGTTGTTAACTGTGTGAAGGTTAACTTTTAACTGATCCAACAGCTATATAAGCACCGTACTTATAACTTTCTCGTTAGTCAAGGTTAAAATGAGATTCAAGATACAACCTGTCAAACTTCCAGTCGCAAATATAGACTCCCTCGTTGAGCCTGGGCAGAAGAGGGTGAACTGTCGTGGGTATCTACTGTCAAACAGTTTTCGTGCAGTTTTCTGTGGACCATCAAATTGTGGTAAGACGAACGCACTGCTTTCTTTAATTCTATATCCAAATGGTCTCAGATTTGATAATATTTATCTTTACTCAAAATCTTTACAACAACCCAAATATCAATTCCTGGAAAAAGTAATCAGTGATGTGGATGGTGTTGAGTACTTGCCATACAGTGAGTATGAACAAGTAATTTCACCGAGTGAAGCTAAACCAAACTCTATCTTTATCTTTGATGACACCGCTTGTGAGAAGCACGACAATGTTAGAGCCTACTTCTGCATGGGAAGACACGTCAGTGTTGACTGTGTCTACTTATGTCAGACGTATGCTCGCATTTCTAAACATCTAGTTCGGGATAATGTTAATTTATTACTTCTTTTTCGGCAAGATGATACAAATCTCAAACATGTGTATGACGATCATGTAAATACTGATATGACTTACACTCAGTTCCGATAATTATGTTCAGCATGTTGGAATACAGATAAATGTCGATTTTTAGTTATCGATAAAGATAGTAATTTAAATGAGGGTAGATATAGAAAAGGATTTGACTGTTTTATTATTCCATAAATAGGATTACCTGATTGTAAATAAAGTTATTTATGTGTGACACACTAAGGTATAAACATGTTTCATAAAGAGCAAGATGTGCAAAGATGTTAGGCAAAGAAGCTACAGAGAATATTCTTCGTAAAACTTGTAAGCCTATAGTTACACCATTAAAAAAGTTAATAAATACGTCTGATATACCAAAAGGGAAAAATAAGTCTATGAATAATAAGATTGAAAAAGATGAAGATGAAACAGAAAATGATAATATTTCCTTTATAACTGCTAACGATGATCAAGCACATGTTACAACTATGGTCCAAGAAAATGATGAACCTACTGAAAATTATGACAAGTTGACAAATAAATGTATTGGAGTATTAAATAAAAGTATAAAAAAATATTTGGATATGGTTTACGGTGTACGAAAAGCCAACGATGGAACTCTATAATTGGTAATACACCAATCAGCTTTGATGGACAATATATTATGATTGGTCAAAAATTGTTTCGGAAAAGTACTGGTTCGTTGGAACCCTTATTTAAACAAAAACCTGATGAAACTTACATAAGTCAGGATGATCAAAACAACTATAAAGAAATTATTGTTGCTGCAAATGCACAAAGGAAGAATGATAGTTCCTCAAAGCACATTTATTCGAATAATACTTTCAAGTATAAGAATATTATAGCGAAACTTTTTCCACATAAGCGATCATCAACAAGCGGAGGTTCATCAAAGAAAAAGAAACGATTAAAGAGTTCAATACCTCAATTTTTAATATCAAGAAAAGATTCAAGGCCAGACTACACTTATTGGGATGATCCTAACGAGCTAGTTGACCGCCCTCGACTACTCACAGCATCTCAAGCAGTAGGAAATATAAGTCATAATAATGAAATTATTTCCATCATCAAGATAATGTTAACGAACTTATGTATGTAATCAGATGTAAGGTTTTATTAAATAAAAACATATAAAATCTATATAAAAAATCGTTCATTTATTCATGTTTTTACAATCATCATCATGAATCCCGACAATGTTTTTTATGGACTTATAAACTATTTACAATATGTACGCCGATTTATAGGTTAATTATTTACATTGGTATCATTATCCTTAATCTTACTATGGCCCCAGGCTAGCGTATTAGTGCTCTCAGGCTAAAGACACCGCTTATTATCGAAGGGACTTACCCACTTTTAACTATTTAACCGTATCAACTTGATGAAGACGCGATCTAATGATATACTGCGTTCTAGTTTGAATCGCAGCATTTCTCAAACATTCAGCGCAGTCATCAAAGTTGATAGATTTCTGTACAACACTAATCCTTCCTGAGGCCTAGAACTTTTTTGTTGACTTGAGGCATACCGTAAACGTTATTCACAGTTGATATCTTGTTTCATATCCATGTAAATATCAGGACGTTTAACTTCATAAACTAAGCTATCAGTATCTGTGTATAGCAGTTTACATTTTTCACCATATTTGTTAAGCGTATAGCCATAATGGAAGTAATAGATCAAGGTTTTCGAAATGTCCAGCACACTAAACCCAACATAGATGGGTTTATTCATCAAAACCTCAGTCTTCCTAAGTTCCACACCCACTAGATCTTCATGGAAGATTGTAATTGTAAAAATTACTTGTATGTAGAGAAAGTTTAACTATTGTTATTCATTAAATTATAGTCGCCCTAGAGGCCGGTTCACTTGAGTTTATGTGATATACTTGCGTTAGAAATAATGATAACGATAAAAGTATTTCATTATTGGCCGAAAAATAATATTTAGAAAATTACGTTTATGTAGTAAAAGTTTAACTACCGTTATTCATTGAATTATTGTCATCCTTGAGACCGGTTCTCTTGAGTTTACGTGATATATTTGTTTTAGAAATAATAAAAATAATAATAATATATTTAACTAAGCAACCGTATAAATCATATTTTGTCATTTCGATATTTCTTTGAAAGGTGAAAGGGTCATTTAAGCAGATAAACATTAAAAAATCATTGAAAATATGGAGTTCCTGAAAGCCAAGCGACTAACCCGCTGCCTGATGGTGCCCAGTACTCACGGAGCTATCGTTGGCGGCGCCTTATGCTTTATTGTAAAATGCATATTTCCGCCAATTTTCAATGAATCGACTTTTGAAATTTCCGTCCACCCAGAAGTTTAAACAATATTTTTATCCGATCTCAAACGCTGGGCGAGTTTCTCGATCCAGACTCTCTATTACTTCAATTTAAAATAAAAGACTAATTTTACTAAATACAATATAAATACAATGTAATTTAATTAAAATTTTGCTTAAATTTTTAAATTTCAATTAAAAATGAAAAGAGGGGCTAGGTGATTGTAATTGACTCCCGGCTTTTTTTTGCTCCCGCTAAAAATTCGTGATTTCTTCCAGTCCAAAGAAAAATATGCTCTCTTTGCGAAATCCACAATTTTTTACATATAAACAGAAACGTAAGTCAATGAGCAGCAGCAAACCTTTCTCAAAAAAAAACTATTGACTTTTAATAAAATAATGAGTAGTATAGGGAAATTTTTGTGTCTAATAAAGGAAAATACAGAGATGTGTTTTATTATATAATAGCTTTGAAATTTAAATCATTTAAGGTAATATTAAATTGGTTATGAATTAATAATTAAAAATTTTTTAATAGTACTGTTCAAAATTCAACCAATTTAATTTGAATCAAAGAAATTTTTTAGTTACTCATGTATAAATTTCAGTTATTTTAATTCCTATCTATTTTAATTTTACACAATACAATCTTCTTTAAAGTTATATGTAGTTTATATATAGTGGACAAACCACTGATATTTTTCGTTTGTTTTGTATAGAAAAAATTATAAAACAAATGAAAAATATCATTGTCTTGTCCACTATATATAAACTATATAGAACTTTTTCAATTGGATTTGCATGACGAAAGTGAGAAAAACTCAAGATC
The DNA here is from genome assembly GCA_932066315.1 of Andricus coriarius. NCBI lineage: Eukaryota > Metazoa > Arthropoda > Insecta > Hymenoptera > Cynipidae > Andricus > Andricus coriarius. The sequence goes on from CAKNWT010181828.1 coordinate 6,560, forward strand.
TAAAATGTAAACTTTTATTTAATCAAGCCAGATGTATACAACAGTATGCCAATTTATATTTTACTTGAACAAAAGTAATTTTTTTGTTAAATAATAGTCAAAAATGGTATTTTGACAATTAATGAGATTTACTATTTTTCTACCCTTAATAACCCGGGATCGGGCTTCTTAGAAAGACTTATGTGAAGTCAGCTCGCAAGCCATTTTGTCTCAAAAATTGCAAAGCCCATAATTTGGGACCTCGGGTTCTTTTCAGCCCTTAATGAGCCCTGAATCTCGGTGTGATGCCAGGATTGATTGCAGCACTTGTTTCGGTCTAAAATAGATCGGCAACCCAAAATGAGCCCTTAATTTCTAAGAAAACCTGGATTTGATTGAATTAACGGTTTCAAAGTTACAGGTATGACAGTGCTTGTTTCATTTGAAGTCAGCGCGCAAGCCATTTTTCATGAAAGAATTGCAGAGCCCAAAATTTGAGACCTAGGGTTCTTTTCAGCCCATAATGAGCCCCATCACCCCCTTAGAGGGGTGAAAAGCACCTCTAAAGTTCTCCCGAAACACAGCATTTTCACGATATCTCTGTTTCTATGCAAATTTTTTGTTTGAAATCAATTGGAGATTGTTTTGGTAACTCTCGGGCTCTGACGTGTACTAGGCGAAGTAGATCGCCGGCGGGTGGTATGTAGTGCCGCTCACACGGAATCAACAACTTATTCTATAACAGGACTGTTTCCAGGGATATATTTTAATAGTTGCTTGAAAGATACCTAAGCGCGTTTTAGCCGTACTTTGGCACACTAGAGAATAATCATAATTTCTGATCGGAAAGGGGCATGGAATGCCGCCCGCCAGTGCCCGAGGGTTAACGAACTCCGATATTATGTACAGCACTTTGATTCACAGAGGCTGCATCCCTTATTTTTATAAGGGTTAACATTATTTTTTCTAAATTTTTGCTCTGTACAAACTGCAGAACCAATCAGATATTTACCGATATGGAGCAATTGGCATTGTCTAATAATTTTTTCGTAGTTTTATGATCATTTATAAATTTCCAGTGATAAAACAAAAGAAATTTTTTCATGTACATATACACAAGTTGATGGACTTAACACCACTTCCAAAGTTCACCCCAAAACAGTTTTTTTACGATATCTCTGATTATAAGCAAAATTATTGTTTGAAACTGATTGGAGATCGTTTATTATCGAACGACGATATAATGTACAACATTTTATACTCCCAGAGATTGCATCCCTTATTTTTCGTGACGCTAAAATATTTTTTTTGAAATGTCTGCTTCACAAAAATGGTAAAAATAATCAAATATTTACCAAAATAATTTTGCTCTAAAGAAAATTAAATTCTAAACTTTAACTTTTTCAGGGTTTTTCACAAAAGTACATTTCAAGAGGGTATACTACTCCTTATTATTTTATTTTTCTCTTTTCTTTGAAAAATAATTTGTAGATAAATGTAAAGTAGAAGCATTTATATTTTTTAACCAAAAACAATTTTTATATTTTAATTCAAACACAAATATAGCGCTTATCGCAATTTGGGGATTAATCTATCGCTACATAGTGTGTTCATATTTAGCGATGATCAGAGTGTCAGTAGTCAATGTCGATGAAAGTTTTCTGCGTTGTCGACTGCAAAATATTAAAAGATACGCATATTTTTTTATCTGCGGAAAAACATTGTAAAGAGGATAAGGACTTCTGAAATAAACCCTTCAACATTTTTTTCGGAATTCCTCTTTTATTATGTAATTGTTTTTTTGAACCAGTTGACGATAGTTCATTATCGAACGACGATATTAAATACAAGATTCCAAACTCCAGGGAAAACTGTTTTTGGGGGTGAACTTTGGTGGTGGTTTTGATCTCATGAATTTGTCTATATGTACATAAAAAAAACTTTTTTTATTTTATCACTGTTCAGCTGAAAATTCTCGTACAGGGATCTCGGAGGATCCTGCATATGTTCCTGTACACGAAACTGCACACAAACCTATACAGGTAATCTTTACGGTTCCTGTGCAGGAATTTGGCGAAGGAAACTGTACATGATCCTGCAAAGGAACCTGTATACAAGCTAACCTTTAAATTATCCTGTACAGGTTACTTCACAGAGTCAATTGAGCTATGGGTTCATGTACAGGAACGTGGGAAATAATCCGCGAGGGTTCGCTACTGGCTTGGCTCTCTCCATGGTGAATTGGATCTTCAAGGGAATAAAAGGAAGGCAACTTTAAAGCTGCAAGCGACATGAGTTTTCGCGATGGCTTTCTGTAAATGATACTACGTGTTTCTATACAGGATTCTTCCAAAGGTTCTTCGCAAAGGAACGTGTACAGAAACCCGTACAGGATAATTTAAAGGTTCCTTTGTCGGTGCAAGTTCCTTTGTCGGTGCAGCTTCCTTTGTCGGTGCAGGTTCCTTTGTAGGTATAGGTTCCTCTGCAGGATCATGTACAGTTTCATTTGCCAAATTCCTGCATAGGATCCGTCAAAATTACCTGTACAGGTTCTTGTACAGTTTCGTGTACAGAAACATGTGCAGGATCCTCCGAAGTTCCTGTACAGGAATTTTTAGCTGGGTGGAAATTTTCAAATTATCATAAAACTACGAAAAAATAATTAGACAATGTCCGTTTCTACATCCAGTAGGGGTAGCTTAACCCCCATAATGCGATTTACAGAGCAAAAATTTGGAAAAAATCATTTTTACCCTTATCGAAAATAATGGGTGCAGCCCCTGGGTATAAAAATACTGTACATAATATCGGCATTCCATAATAAATAATCTTCAATAGGTTTGAAACAAAATTTTTGCATAAAAACGGAGATGTCGTGAAAAAACTGTTTTTCAAGGTGAACTTTAGAGGTGCTTTTCACCCATTTAAAGTGTTAATCCACCAAGAAATTAAATATACATTTTTTGAATTTTTTTATCCTCTACAATATAGCGAAGTTACATTGAAATCGGTGACTGACACTTCGATACCCTTCCTTATTAGAGAATCTCCTCAGAGTAGTATAACAGGGGGACTTCTGGATACAAATTCCTGCACCGACATGTTGCCGACATCTAGAACTTTCGCAAGGTGGTTGACCTGGAAGCTTCTAGAAGGAATACGAAGGTTATATGTTAAGTGTGCAAGAGAGATTTCTCAGAATGAACAAGTCGGGGTAAATATTTTTGAGGGTACATGTAAAAATTTCGTAAGTTGATTGACCTAGGAAGCTTCTAGAAGGAATTTAAAGGTTATTTGTTTAGCGTGCGAGAAATTTCTCGGAATTGATCAACGTATGGTGTGAAATGAGTGTTTCAGGGTGACATTTAATGTGTTGACCCTCACTGGTTATGTATATGAAAGCATTCCTTTGATTTTAAGCATGGGGAAAATATTGTATTTCATCTCGAGGACACATTCTTTTAACATATGGTGTGAAATGAGTCTTTTAGGGTGACATTTTCTTTGTATACAGTATGATTTATGATACTTCCGATAAGCTTCGAATGCGTTGACATTCACTCGTTATTTATATGAAAACATTTCGTCGAATTTAAAGCACGTACGAAATATTTTAATTTATTCTTTTCCCCAAGACTCTTTTCCGTTTCTCTTAACGATCGGAACCACCGGCAAAATTAATGATCGTATCATTCATAGGGACTAATCACTCGTTATGTTTTATGAAAGCATTCCTTTGATTTTAAGCACGGGGAAAATATTGTATTTCATCTCGAGGGCACATTCTTCTCACAAGACTCCTTCAGTTTCTGTTACTTATATCTCCCTTTAATAAACAAAGACATGAATAATTCCATTCTTTTATATATAAGAACATAGTATACAATTAAAATGTCATTTGAGTTCTACCATTAAAAGAGTTTACTTTCGAGAATAAATATAATGGATCCAGGAACCTGTAGAAAATTGATTGAAATTATGTGTGAAGCTTATGAAACGTTAAAAAAAATCTAAACGTGTTAGCATGTGAAAAGTGGTTTAAATTTGGTAAACGAAATATTCTTTTCTTACAAACTTTTTTGAAGCAAAATAAAAGAGCACTGCTAGTGCAAAAGAAGATGAACATTACATCAACTATTGGGATTATGAGTCCACTGAACAGGAAGATATGGCAATTACAGAAAAAGGGTGAAGGAGTTTTCCCCTTAAAAGGGAAAAGGGGTAGAATAAGGTGGGAGGACTTGGAATCCGCTTTTGGAAACAGAATTAGAACAGATTCTATTGTGAACTTAAAGCATAAAGATTTACAAATGGTTGAAGATATAAAAATTTTACAAACTGAAAATGAAAATATTTTACAAGCAACTGATTTGAGTGCATGGTATGATGAAAAAGTAACCGAACAAATTTTAATCATGGTAGAAGAATTTGATCAAGAAAAATCAGGTTGGTCTTTGATTGAAATTATAAATATGATTGTCAATTTCAATAAATACATCCCATTTAAAGGGGGGTTGTCAACATTTATGAGACTACCCAAGTACATTCAAGATAAGAAAGCTGTAGTTGAATTAAAAAATAGTGATCCCTATTGCTTTATCTGGTCTATTGTAGCTGCATCACTGTAAAAAAAAAAGTATCATTTTAAGGCTAGTTTTCGGAATTGAAACAGTCCTCCAAAAATATAGTCTCGGATGGCTCCATTCTAATGCCACTTTATTTTGATGCCACTAAAAGACGTTTTAGTACGACTTTTTTGGATCAAAACAAGACTGAACTGAGCATCAAATTTCAATGACGTAACGTAGCACATGGGACCTCCGTGATCTGTCACTGTAACTTTGTTCGTTGTGTTTTGACGCTTATATGGCTTTCGTCATGTAGAGTCGTTGCAAACTCTTTGAAAACGGTTATCAGATTAATTATGCCGAAGTGTATCGCTCCGGGTGGAAATCAGGTTAAAAAAGAAAAGTCGAAGAACGCAAATATGAAAAAACTAATATTTCCGTCGTTCTGGAAGACTCAGCAATTGAAGATTTATGGCAAAAAGCTTTAATTTGGACAAAGCTTATGGTGAAAGCTGGCCAGTTCATTTACAGTAAACATTTTTTATCTCCACGAAAAAAATCCTAAAAGGACCTGATGGCACTATTTTGAGAAAGGTAAATAATTATATATTTACTATAAAATCG